>AYEL01077747.1:0-25427 GCA_000484575.1 Olivierus martensii
AAAGTAAAGCTGAAGAGGGAATACAAGAATTCCGAAAGCGCTTCTTTAAATTTCATTAAAGCAATTTATCTATGTGAGTATAATAATTCCTGCTTATTGGCTAGTTGTAATTAAATATATTAAAGTAAGCAGTGAATGAACATTTAGAAAGACATTTAAACTTTTGTTTTGCAAAAAAAAAAAATTAATTGTCTGTCTAAATGTTGATAACATAGTAGCAATACTTCACTTGTCTTTGAAGTATCATTACTTAAAAGTCAAACTTTCAATTGCATAGATAGTAGGATAAAACAATGGTGATAAATGATCTTTAAGCTAAAACAAACTCAAAAAAATATAAATAATAATTATTGTTTACATAATAATTAGATATAATTGTATTTTTATAGTATGAATTAAAGTGAATATTTGATACAAAAAGACCAAAAGTTTTGTTAAAGAAACTTTTGAAACTTTTCTAGAACTTAGATTTAAATATAAATTTAAATCTAAGTTCTAGAAAAATGTCTCAGATGATATAATATCAATCGTAATGAAGATGGAAGTTTTTTCGACAGTTTTTCCTATTAAATGACAATGTTTGAATTTTAGCTGAATGATTCCTGTTTTTGAAGTGAAGAATTTGGCAAATTAAGATGGATGGCTTCATCCCAAAATAAAATGGAGGAATGTCAAATGAATAATAAAGTATTATTAATTAAGGAAATAGTCAATACCACAATTCAACAAAATGCAAACAAATGAGGAAAAAAATTCTTTTAAACAAAATGAAAAAAATAAATAGAAATTAATGAAAACAAATATAGTTTTCTTATAAAATCCTTAAACTTTTTTTTATTATAATGAAAATTAATAATTCTATACTTCATTTTCCTTATTTTATAGAGTTAAATTCTTTTGTTTTTTCTTCTTTTGGCAAATTTGGTCTAAGAATAACTAAGTACAGGTAATAACCCAAAGATATTTTGAAAATTTCAAATAAATATCTTACGAAATGCCAAAAATGTTGAAATTTAACTAATTAATCTAATTTTTAATAAAGCTATGAATAATAATGCATGTAACTGAAACTGAAATTTTCAGTGTTTCATAAAATTGTTAAGCCTAGTCACTCTTTAGTTGCTTCTTATAACATACTAATGAAACAATGAGTAAATTCTTTCCCCTAATCTCAAGGGATGGATTTCTTGGGACTGAAATATATATTGATTTTTGATATATTAGATGAGATGTCATATTTTCAGAATCCTATTTGAACACTGTTTTCTGAGAAGTTATAGCTATTACAGATAGACACAAAGTTAAAGTTAAGTTCTATTACATTTTAATCTTCCAAATTAGAAATTTAATAGAATCAATTATAAATTAAAACAATTTATATATTTTTCATTTACTTTGTTTAATTAGTGGACAAAGATATTTCAGAAAAAGGAATTTAATAAAAATTTAATTTTATATCAAATTGCTGACAAAAATATTTACTGAAGGGATTTGATTAATATTGTTAATTACTTTTAATTATTATACAATAGAAAGTTTATTATTTATATAAAATATACCTTTTCAACTTCTGCTCTAGATAAATTAATATCTGCATCTGCCCTAATAAAATTATCTTGAGCTTTTTCTGCTTCTTTGAAGGCTTTTTCATATATTTTTTTTGCCTAAAAAATATAATTTTGTATAATGTTTTGTTAATATAAGAAAAAGCATTTCATATTTAATCATACCTTTTCTAGTTGAGCAATTGAGTTTTGCAATGTATTCTGAAGTTTGGCTCCATCATGCAAATACTAAAAAAATAAAAATATTTTAAATTTAATATTTAACTTAATAAATAAATAATGCTTTATTTTTCTGTTTCTGTAGAAACAAACTAAAATGCTGTAATTTATAATACTATTTTTATTTAATTAATTTTAGGCGATATAATAAAGTACCAATTTTTTATGAAAAATTTCAGTTTTTCTTGAGAGTAAGAGGTGCAATTAACAGCGAATAAATAAAATGAAATTTATTCATTTAGCCACATTGTTTTACTTAGATATTAATTTATCAATGGCACTAAGGCAAATAAATCCTTATCAATATCTGGCATGATCCAAAGAAAAATTCATCTTATACTATGCTATAGTAAAATTAAAAACAATAAAATATACTTGCAAAAACTTCATGGACTTTCAAAACAGAATATTCACATTTAAATGTTGAAAAAGAGATGAACTTAGATTAGGTTAAGTTAATTTGAATTAAGCTGCCATATCACACAGGATATCTTTCATGGCAGCCATTTTTAGAGCGTATCATAGACTGTCCAATACTTATAGTGTGGGAAACTGAAAGATTGAGAATAAGGTTCAACAGGCTGGACCAAAACCTAAAAAACTAGAGATGTAGAACCGAGAAGTTAACCTGGACTCTCCAAGGTGGTAAGCAACCATTTTACTATGTGGTCATTCAATTAATAGAAGAACTTAGCAATTTTACACACTGTTATACGTAATCTACTTTTCATATATAGCATAGACAAGAGAAAGACATTAGCATTTTTGCATTTTTGGCTGAAAACATTTGCACCCTTTGCATTTTTGTCATCCATTGCTAATCATTTATTGGAACTATTGTGACATCATTGTTACGCATACTAATGATGTTTGCTATCTGTTGAATAGATTTTGGTAGTAATCAATTGATTTGTGAATAATCTGAGCATTAAAAATTATAAAATATATTATATATAAATCTAAATAAATCTATTTGCCTATAAACAATGCTTGTTTTTATTGTCTTCTCGACAATAAAAACAAGCATTGTCAATGCTCAAATAATTCACAAATCAATTGATTACTACCAAAATCTATTCAACAGATGGCAAACATCATTAGTATGCATAACAATGATGTCACAATAGTTGCAATGGATGACAAAAATGCAAAGGGTGCAAATGTTTTCAGCCTTCTATGGACTTTCTAAATTTAGAGTTGTTAGTTTGTGTCAGCTCAATCTGAAAAACTAGTGCTTTATCTTAAAAAATGTACATCACATGCCAATGCCAGACAATGGAGTACAATTCAGTGCAAAAAGTTTTTCCTATAGGTCAAAGTTGTTCGGCTTCCTTACACTACTTCAATCCAATGCGATTGCTTTTTCCAGGCGTCTGTTCAAACACGCTTAATGTGGGACTATTCCATTAAGATTTTATCTTATCGTTGGAGGTAGATTAGTTTTACGTCACGTGCTCAGATATGTTGACAGTAAAATAATTTCTGGCTGTTCTGTAGGGAAATTTCGTGTTATTTTAATAATAAACTAATCTATTTTCTTATTAATTTAACACAAATGGTGCACAGTATCGATATAATTATACGCGTAATCAAGAGATAAGTTACTGCACTGCTGCCTATGATATAACGGGTGCCTAAGGCTTCACACTTCGACCAATCAAGAAGAAGCATTTTAATATTTTTAACGTCAATCACGAAACGAATGTTCTATTGAATTAAATCGATTATATTATTCTAATTAAAGTATATTTAAAACAATTTTACCTTAAAGTCAAACTTAAAAGTTCGCCAGGTATAGGTGCCTTATGGAAATTGGTATCATTTCTTTTAAACAAGTCTAAGAAGCAGACGATAATTTTTATCAAGCATAGGTTTGAGCATGATCGATATAAATTATCGTCTGCTTTTTCAAACAGATGTGAACAGCTAAGCGAGAAGTACCCTGTATAATCTTAAAAATATCATTTAGCAATTTTAATTATTTAAACTATTTTTTTACCATCTCAAAAATTATTTAGTTTTCCCATTTCTATTTTTATATTAAATTTGTCTTCTTATAAAACAAAATTTATAAAAATTCAAAAAATTTTTAATGTTAGAAAACAAATTCTTTTGAAAATGTTTGATTTTACAATAGATGCATATACAGATAGTCTTTGACTTATGTTTGTTAACCCCCGTCATAAATTGAAAATGATTCATAATCAAAATAATTTTAGTAGTAGTAATAGACAATGGAATACTGAATCCTTTAAGATGGTATAATTGTCTGGATTTAATCCTGGAATCTTTAAGATTATAAAAAATCTGGTATTAAACCCTGATCTCCAAAGTAGTAAGCAATTGCTTTATTACATTTTTAATAAAACTAAAAGGTATTTCTAGCCAGTATGCTATGAAAATAGCATGCTGGCAAGTTTGGAATATCATAAGATCAAAATATCATAAATTGAAGACTACCTATAATATAAATATTGCCCTCTACATATGAATATGACCTGTTCTTGAAGTTTATAAGCCAAAATGTTGAAAACTCAATTTATTCTTAAATTTACTGAAGATTGTATATTGTGTTATGCAATACAGTGGACTCTCGATTTTATGAATTCAACTCCCAAAAAGTTTGTAAAATCAAAAATTCATAAATGGGATTGGCATTAATTAATGTTAGAGATTTTTTGGGATAAACTAAATAGTTCTTAAAAACGTGTAGTTTGTAAATTGGATGTTTGTAAAAATGTGAGTCCATTGTATATATATATATAGATTCAGCTAAATTGTATTGTCTTAGTTTGGAGATTTAACTGTAAATATCCAAGTCTAAAAGTCATCTTGAAATATTGTGCTGATTCATAAAAGCTACATAGTTTGATAAATTTGCTATTAGACCATTTTGTTGTAATTTATAAAAACATATATGAGAAATCTATATTTGATTTTAATATTTATAAATAGAGAATTTGTATTTATAAAATAACTATTATAAAATCAAAATTAATATTATAATTTTTATAAATTTAAAAATTAAATTTAACTATTATAAAATCAATTAAATAAAAAACCTGAGTAATTTATCAATAATTAGATGATAATTATTGTGATTTTATATTCTTCTAAAAGCTACAAAAAAATTTTTTTCAATTTCTCTTTTATCTTTTAAAAAGAATTTGAACATACAATTAATCAAACTTGATTTTTTGCTATATTCTTTTTACACTATATAAAACAATAATGACTATCCTATATGATATATTTTTAGATTTTAATAGTTGTATACAGAACAATGTCACTTTTTGAATGTTGCATTGACCAATGCCTTTCAACTGGGATGTCACAGATTCATAATTTAGATATTAATAATTGATAATTAACTATTATGTCAATCCATACAAGATGTTCCTAAAAGATCTAGCCAAATTTAAATCAGATGCTATTCAATATTAACACTTTAAATATAGCGCTAATACTAGTTTTTCTCAACTGCTATTAGTGCTATATTTAAATTGTTAATATTGTATAAGAGTTTAAGCAATGATTAAAGCAAATTGAGTAATCAGATGCTATTCATCAAAAGAAAGCAGAAAGTCCTTAAACATCTGGAAAGATTTTTTTTTGAGATAACACTGTAAGAGTATATGCAATTCCTGCAAAAGAGAAAAAAAGCTGCACTAAAATTTAACAAATATTACAAGTTTAAATATTTTTCCATTTCCATAGCATTCTTCTTTTCTTCTTTTGTATGGTAAGCTTGGTGGCTAAATTTTGATTGCCCCTTTCCACTTCAAATAAAGGTAGTAAGGAAGCCGTTCTGGGCCAAATTAAAAGCGAAATGTAGAAAAAACAAAGAACCTTTCCAATTTAACCTATGAGATGACAATAGCATTAGTAGGAGCATTAGAGAGAAGGCAATATTTTTACTAATGTTAATCACTGTGAAATATCCTGCTTTTATTTAGTTATTCATTAAATAATCATGTGTTATTTCTAGCCATTCACAGACTGTGTCAGTAGCTTGCAAAATGTTGTGATTAGTTCAGTTTGTTACAGTTGATTGTAAATCATAATTTACCACAATCATGAGACTAAGCATGTTAAATTGTATGTTTTGCACCCTGCATTGTCTCAAAAAAAAAAAATTCTAGATCCATTTTTTACTCTGTTTTGAAAAAGAGCATCTGTGATTTAAATTTGCCCAGACCTTTTAAGATATCCTCTATTTGGAAGATATATTAAAATACATGCATTTGTATGCAATTCTGATACACAGGATGTATACAAATTTGGTACTGATAACAGTGTATTGTTAAAACAAATTTTTTTATATAAATACAAAATTTATAAGACCACTGAGCTGATGTTGGGTATTAGTGTAAAAAAGTTTTTATTGGATCAAAATGTTTTCCAAAAATAAAATAATGCTTACTCCATGGTACAATTAGCAATCGTTATTGCATTTTATCGAATTCTTATACAGCAATAAAAAATTTAAGTGCAGTCGTTTTTATAATGTTAAGTATTTTTAAGACCACATGAATAATAAAGCTAAGAATTAGGGATAAATTAAGTTGTGCTTCTTTTTTTACATTAATATCATATATCCATCCTAGCAGTTAGATGTTGCATGGGATATAATTTCTAAAGAATCTATTGTTGCTGTTCAAAGTTCATTTGCATTATTATAGTACTTTGTTTCTAACGTAAACCTATACCTTATGGATTCCTAGTGAGGTTAGAATCCAGGCTATGGGAAAGCCATTTCAAAACATTGATCTGTTCTTTTGTAAACCATATTTTTGTTTTTGATATATCATTGGGCATTTGTTGTCTTGTTGAAATATTCACCCAAGACTTCTAATATGTGACCAAAGGTGCTCAATCCATTGTATAACACATCTTGAAATATCTCTGGATTTGGTTGGTCACTGACCAAATTTGCTTTTTCATGAAATGCAAATGCACCCTGATCATACTTGGAACTTCTCCCAACTTGAGTGCATCTGTCATTGGCTCTCATTGCAAATCATGGCAATAACACTTAGTTATTTGGGCCATCTAAGTAGAATTTCTTTTTATCTAAAAATACAATTGATTAGAATTTGGCCTAGTTCAGTCTTGCCTCCTTATAAACACCAGAAGTTAAGATGTTTCAGATGAGGATTTTTTCTCAATACTTTTGGATGGAAAAGTGACCCATGTAAATCTTTGCAAATTTTGCAAATGGATCTTGATTTTGACACTGCAAGGTTCAAAATTCTCCTCAAGTCACTAGGATAAAAGGCAGGTTTTCTTCTAATTCTCTTGTTGATGTCATATATGTCTTGCTTAGCAACAATATTTACTGCAATCTTATAATTTCCTATTAATTTAGTGGAAAATCAGAAAGAGAAATAGCTGTTATATATAAAAAAAAAATTTTTTTCAAATTTTTCTCTGATTAGTTCTTTATCTCTATGAATTGGACTTAAGCATTTCTATATCATAGTGAATTGGTGTAAAGTACTTGTCTATTATTTGAAGATATAAATTGTTAAATCATAGGATAATGGCACATCTATTTCAGAGGTGGAGGGGTGGTTTTATAAATATTTAATACTGTAAAAATGATTGCACTTTAATTTTTTATTGTTATTTAAGAATCAGATAAAATATAACAATGATTGTACTATGGAGTAAGATGCATTACTTTCTTTATTATTGGTAAACATTTTGATCAAATAAAAACTTTTCTAATTTTCAACATCAGCTCAATAGTCTTATAATTTCTTAGCATATCTTAGTCTTAATTGCTTCACTAAGATATGGAAAAAGATACAAGATTACAGATGAGAATATGTAATAATGAAAAAAGCAAAACAAATCTCTTGTAAACATAACTTTATTGCAATTAACTTAATACTGTATGATCAATCAAATATGTTTTGCAATAGGTGGCATACAAAGTTATTCTACCACTGAGCTTTAATGCACCATGAATTCCTGATTATTTTTTTCATTTTTGAAGATATCAGATGCACTACAAATGATTCTTCCAATCAATGCAATCGCATGGCTTAGGTCATTCCATGTGTTATATCATTAAGAGTGTCCATTGAATAGTGATGACTGTGATCTGTATGTTGACTACTTTTGTTTTATTATCCTCACACAAGGGACAATTTGTCTATTAAAAAATAAAAATAGTGATGACTACATTACAATATGCTCATATATATCTACTGAATGAATGGTTGTTTACTCAGTTCAATGTCAGCACTGCTTAAGTCCTAATTAATGTTGCCATATCTCATTAATGAAACAGTTGAAACTATATATTTATATAAAAAATTTGCTAGTTTTTAACTATAGAATATATGCACCTGTTTGTTGCAATTCTGATACACTGTATAATCATCAGTTAATAATGACTTAAATATAAAAGATTGCTTAGATTAAAAAAAATAGTATATCATGAAAACATTTTTAACTCCTTGCATGCCTTTGACATATATAGATGTCATGACCTAATTATACCTGTGTGCAATGATGATTATAGATGTCAAACCAAATGGCTAAAAGAAATTTAATCCTGATTTCATTAATCAGTCTATTGTGAATCTGTTTTTTCCTGTTGAATATATGAAAATATCCACTTTTGATGGTGGATCCTAAATTTTTCAGTTACTGAAATATTTTTTAAATTGTTTTTACAAATGTTGTTTTGAATAGGATTGCTCAGTAGAATTTAATTTCTTTTTTATTCCATTCTTTTCAATTTTGTAGTTTAATATATCAAAGCTATTCCAGTTTTGAGATGAGATAAATGATATTTTTGAAATTTTAAAAAATGCTTAAAATTAAAAAAATATTGTAGATAATATGGAAATATTGACTAATTCTGTTAAAATAAACTAAAATATATTGTAATTATTTTTTTTTATGTTACATTTTCACCAAAATTTAGGAGCAAAATTGTGGAAAAATGAAACACAAACACTTTGCAGCCATTTAAATGGGCATGGCACTTTTATTCTTTACAGAAGCCACTTGCTTCCCAGGAAATTGCAGCCAAGCCTGCTTTATCTTGCAGTATGTGATATTGGTTGGGTTGTTGAAATAAATCACCTGTGGCCAATTAAAGCAATATAAAAGAATGTTACAACTGTTTATGCATGAGATGAGACCATTTTCATTTATGTTAAGTTTTTGATATAAATTTAAAAATTTATAAAAACTGTTAAAATTTGTACGAACGATGTAAAAACAGTTTGTAAGTATGAAGTATTAATAAAATGGCAATATTTCAATGAATTCATGTAATTTTTTTAATAATTATATCATATAATTTCATTCAACAAAAGTTATAAAACTCTTGTTTTTTTAATTTATAAATTTGGCCAGATTTCTTCCTTCATAGGTTGTTTTATTCTGAGAAGATATAGTTATCTAAAATATCAACCATTTCATTAGATGGCTAAGATTTCATATTAAAAAGTTTTCTGCAATTTCATAAAGGAACAAAAAGTTGTGAAAAAATAATTTGAAAAAATGCTTACATTGTTAGAAAGAGGATGAAATATGCTATAAATTTTAAAAATTTCAAAAGATTTTGTTGAAAATAAAGCAAGATATGATTTTTTTTTAATTTTTTGCTTATTTATTAGACTCAATTTTAATTAATTGCCAGCATGTGATTATAGGCAGAAATTGAAATGTCTGGTACTTAAGGGATAAAAAAACTTACAACAGTAAGTCAAATAGAATAATTGTTTTTTTCATCTGTCACTTTTTGTTTTCACACTTTTTTCTTGCACAAAAATTGCATGTTATTGTTGCCAAATAGTTTTCTTTTAGAAAACGTCAAGAAAAAATGTGCACAATTACAGCATTTTTATTGTTTACTATGTATTGGTATATATACACTCTTCCCTTGATTAATGAATACAAATATTCCTCTATTTACAAATTTCCAAATTAATGAACTGCATAAATATATACCACTTTTTCATTTTACAAAAATAGTTTCTTTGCAAAAGCAAAAAATTATTTCATCATCAATTAATTATCCAGTGTAATTTGTTTAAATTAATGATTTTGCTGATTTTTCTTCACTGATTTGTATCAGACATATCAAATTTACTGTGTGTACCATTGATTTTAAGATAAAATTCACTTCTGCTTTCACTAGAGGATCTTGCATTGAATCTAATGCTTGGCATATAGCAATAATATGAATATCTGTAATGTATTTGTTGAATTTTTCAATAGTTTTGCAGCTATATAAAGTTATTTAAATTCATAAAACAATGATTGCATATTATTCAGTTGTGTAAATCGTAATATATATTTTTACCCATATAGGGTGAACTAAGATAATACGGTATTTTGTTGTTCTGTTAGAATATGCTAAATGTAATCAATGAAACTGTTTAAATAAGTAAATGATTTTATTAGTTTTATCAAAACAATTACCATGATAAACTATAATTAATGAACTTTTAACAAATAGAATTTAAAACATCAATGCTAACTTCTAGAAAATTGAATTAATTTTTGTCAATAATTTAGCAGAATGAAGATTTTTGAGAATTACATAAATTTAAGGCAATATTTGATGAAAATTTTATAATTTTTAATTAAGTAAAACTGCAATGATTAGCATATTCATTGCTATATTATGCTTAAATTTGAAGATTACTTGGCACTTGGCAACTCTGAAATTCTAAATCCAGTGACAAGAAGTAAATTAAATAGGTAATAATTATCATAAATTATTGTATTATAGTATCCATAATTACATTTATATTATTATTTTTTGAATGCTTTAACATCAATGGGTAAAATGACTGATATTTCTATACCTGAGAATTAATTAAAAATTTTTACAGGAAATTAATGAAAAATGAGTTTCCAATTTATGAATTTTCACTTAACAGTTTTAAGTCCCAATGATCTTTGTAAATTGAGGGATACCTGTATAATTTTTCTATTAATTTTTATAATCGATTGTTATTCTTTGTGATAATTGAAAACTATTCATAAATTGGAAATTCCTAGGGAAACATTTTATTTGTATATTTTTAAAATTAGAAAAAATTTCTAATTTTTAAAATTAACTAAGAAATCTTCCCTATAATCAGTTTATTCCAAATTTTTTTAAAATATTTGCATAATAAAATATTATTTAGTATAATTAAAATATTTTTACATCATATTTGACAAGTTTTGTGTGTGTTTATTAGGAAGAAATGTGCATCTTTTGGATAGTTTTTCTGCCAATAATCTCTTAACTGCTTTGAACTCGTACTGAATGTATCATACATATCAAGGGGTCAAATAAAGAGAATTGTTTAATATTATTCTATTTCAGTTCATCTTCATTGTGACTTTCTGCATTTTAATTCTTAATAGTGGATATTGAAATTTTATTTTAGCATTTCAATATAAATTAATATTCACTAAATTTTAGCTTATAGAAATAAGTGAAAATATTAAAAATCAAACCAAAGATAAATATCATTTCATTTTTATTTATTTAACATTCATTGAAAATTATTAGAATAATCTTATAACAACAATAAAAATTTTTAATTTCTAGTTTTTTGGCTTAATAAATTATGATATATCCACTTTTGTCTTATCTTGAAAAAAAAAATAAAGGTACCAAAGTATTAGCTAATTATGTAACTATTATTGACTATGATTATTACTTCAAGCAAACCTTTTTCACTAATACCTATACATTATCTTAAAATTGAATTTTATGAAAGTGATTTTTTTATTTTTTTGCTTTAATAAAAAATAAATACACTTTGATCCTGGTTTATAGGAATAAACCATTTTTGAAAAATGCTTTATTCCTTATGCCTTATTCTCATAATAAATAAATAATAATTAAATTATCATTTTTTAATGATGATTAATAATAATGCGTTCTTGAGTCCAAAAAATGTCAATTGACTTTTACTGAAACTCATTGAAATATCATCTACATAAAAAAAATGATGACAGAATAAATCTATTATTAGCATTAACTGTTATAAAACAACCTAAATAACAAAAGTTTTTATATAGAAAATCCCTAATTAAGAAACCAGCTGCTAATGCAGAAGAATTATGAAAACTTTTTATTTGTGTAGACAGATAGTAAAGATGATGTTTACCATCTTGAGTATCCAGGTTCAATTTCTGGTTTTATATCTCCATAAGCTTTTAATGAAATCTGGGTTCAGCATTTCAATCCCCATTTCTTCAAGATTGCCGCACTATAAAGCAATCACTTATAATCTTGGATATCCAATTCAATCCATATTGAATTCCCATATCTCCAGAAAAATCTAGAGGGATTGGATTCAGGAACCAGGAATTTAATCTAGCATTGGACCATGATCAGATTCAACTTGTTGAACCCATTTTTTAATCATCTGAATGTTTTTGGCCTTACTCTATCAGTATACACACTCTTTTTAATGAACGATTTAGAACAGAATACAGCTTTTAAAACATGCATATTTTTTTTTTTTTTTAAATTTTATAAAACTGATTTTGTTTTTAAAAGTTTTTCATAAATTCTTATTGGCTTTTAAAATAAACTGTTAATAATTGAACCATTTTAAGGTTTTAACAGTTAATAATTCAATTAATTGTTTGTTTTAAAGATCTATAAAGAATTTATGAAAAACTTTTTTTAAAAAAAATTGAATTCTGAAAAATTTTTTAAAAACTATGCACGTTTTTAAAAGCTGTGTTCTGTTTTAAATTGTTCTTTAAAAGTGTGTATATGCTGACAAGGGTCTCATAGTAAGGCCGAAAACATTATAATAATAAAAATATTTCCTTTTATATGAGTTGTGTATTTATCAAAAATATTGCTAAAGAACAAGAGTTTTAAAAAAACAGAAATTTTATTAAACTCTATTATTTAATATATATAGATTATAGATTGATTTACACACAAAATATTTATAAATGTTTTAATTTTTAATAAACTTGATTTATATTAATCTATTGCATTTTAATATAGATATATTATGAATAGATTTATAGATTAATGAAATGACGAAGAAGCATTATGTAAAATTAGTCTCATTTGAATTTGTTTTACCTTTGGGATTCAAATGGTGAGGGTGCAAGCAAAAGTATTAAAAGTACAAAAGAAAGAGTTTAAAAATTCAAAACTAGAGAGACTAGTTTACATGGGTTATGTAATAATGTATGATATTGAATTGATATATCAAAAGTTATATGAATTTTAAAAAATCGTTGCTTAACAAATTAATGTGAAAATACTTTGATATTCCCTATTCCATAATGCTGAAGTGATTCAACAAATTTTGGGAAGATGATATAAATTTATTATCTCAAAATTATCGAAACTGAAAATTTGCTAAAATTTTAATTTCTATCTGATGCACATTGAGAGAGAGCTTCTTATTTGTTTGAGAATTAGATCCATTCACTATTCAATACAAAATAAAAATACAAATTGGCAGTTTTATAATGATTTCATTTGCTAATTTTCTGAAATTATTTGACTTACCATGAATTTTCAGCAAATTATGGCTACAGTTTTATATAAAAATAAATTATTTTTTTTCATAACATGTTAGCAAATTATTAATAGCTTAAGAAAAAATTTTATTAATCACTGTTTTTGAAAATGATTTCTTTACATTAAAAATGGACAGAAATACATATAAAAAAGAACAATTAAATTTTTCATTTTATAAATTTTCATAAATTCATATGCTTAATATAATAGAATTTTTAGTATTTCTTAAATTTTCTGTTTTTCTTTATAAATTTCTTCTTTACACTATTTCTGTGATGACAGTAATGAACTTGATATAGTATCATTACAGCATTCCTTCCTTTTCACACACTGGTGCTTTTGCTGTTTAAACTGACATATCATCATCATCATTTTTTCAGTATTCTTGCCTCATCCCATTTAATATATAAATCCAAATTCATAAGCTATTTTCGTAACTGCACATCCTTACCAATTACAATATTTATTTATTTTGTATTGCTCTTAAAATTTTGTATTGCATGCTTAATATTCACTGAATATTATCATTTGATTCTATATGATTTTTATTAGTTGAAATTGTCATCTGATATATATTTGACTGAATAATTCTCAATTGTCTGATACTGTTGTGCTATTGTTAGCAAATTATTAACAACTTAAGAAAAAATTTTATTAATTACAGTTTGAAAATTATTTTTATTAAATTATGACAATACGTATATTTTTTTTAGTAAGATTGTATATTTTCAAAATCTAAAAAAGATGAGTATATAAAGCATATATATGTTATGGGTAATGTGTGAAATCCGGTTAATGTCGAGATTAGCCAGAAGATGTCAACTTTATGCAAGTACAGTGAATAAAGATTAGAAAGTGATTATTTCATTTTCATTTTTATCCAGATAATCCTGACATTAACTAATAAGAACTAGATAACGTTGAAGACTATTTCTAAAATTAAGCGCAAATGCTACAACACACTGCAATAAAATAAGAATTTCTAAACTGAAATGCAAAGATAATAAGATAGCAAAATTTACTGTATATATGAATTATAATATAGGGTGATCAAAAAACCAAACTTAAAGGGATGGATAGAAAGAGACAAGACAAGCACTTTTGTCCTCACACTGTACACTCTCTGGGGTGTAAACTTTGAACTTCACACCTTAGAAATTTGACTCGAAGCAATCCGTATCGGCCGAATTCTGCTTCATCTCCACTATGCTGAAAGAAGTTGATTTTCTGGGAACAGTTTTGTTCACAAACAAGGCATGTTTTATACAGGAGCGATGCCTGACTAGCTTCAACAGTAGTGTGTGAGCTGAGGAAAATCCTCGAGTGCCACTTCCTCTTGGTTCTCAACATCAGGTCTGTGTTAATATTTGGGCTGGAATTCTTGGCAATTTTTTTAATCGGCCCATATGTAATGCCTTCCTATCTAAATTCTCAAATCTACTGTATGTATCTCCTCTTGCCTAATATTGATTATCTACACACATACATAGCCACGAGGCCAATAAACAGAAATTGCACATGTGCAATTATTTATTCAAACTTCAAATGTGATATTATACAGAGCGGGTGGATAATGTCAGTATTATCTGGATAAATATTGAAAAATAATAAACCACTACTTCTTATTAAACACTATCCACGTATTTTGGATAATGTCAACATTGTCTGGATAATATTGACATTATCCAAGTTTGGACTTTACTTGCAACATATATATAATGTACAGTATACAATATTTAATGTTTTCAAATGATATTAGGATTTTGAATCTTGTCACTTTCAAAAAGGGAAATATCAGACTCAGTCTGATTTAATATGTTCCACAGTGGAAAATACAGAAATGAGCAGTCTGTTTTTATGCTTATTTAGAATATTCTTTGATTTAACATAGGCAAAATGTTTATCACAAAAAATTGACAACAAAGATACTAATAGATATTTAACATAGATAGTAATAGATTTTTATGAAAAATACCAATGCTATCACATGATGTTAAACTAAAACATATAAACTGTTTAGTGATCAAAAATATATATTTATGCATAATATATTGTAATAATATCCTTTAATTTTTGTGTAATAACTTTTTAAGAATTTTTTTTTAGTTCAGTATTATGTGGCAGCATTTGTATCTATGTGCATATTTTAAAAATATGTTGTGAAATAATAAATTGGTCATTTTCAGAAGAGAGACTGAATATATATGTAACATGAGACTAATGTTAGTAGTCAATTTAAAAATCAATCCAATAAAGGAACATAAGAAATTGTTCTGTCAGGAATAATTATTTGTTTTTATTGGTTGATTCAAAATTTATTTCATATTGTATTTTCACAAATACACAAATTATTTGAATAATTCAAGTTATATTCCTATAGATGAAAAATTGATTTGTTAGTTAGGTGGTGGAAAATAATTTTCCTGTATATTACTTATTTTATATCATCTTTAAATACTGTAATAATTATGAATTTTTCCATTAATTCAAATATTAAATTATTTAAAATCATAGAATAATTTGATACATTTTTTTTTTTTAATCAATTTATCAGCTTTATTAAAAATGATATTAGCAAAATAAATCTATAATTACACAATGATTAAAAATATAGATTGTTGTATTTGATAAAAATAATTACATGAAAAATAGCTATTATAACAAAAACTATATTTTTAAAAGCATTGTATCAAAATTAAAATCATTTATATACAATGAGAGAAATCCAAAACTGTACATTGTTATTTAAATAATTCATAATTTTTACTATGCCTTTCAAAACTAGCCATATATTTAAGTAAATGCTATATTGTGTTGTAGCTTTATTGATGATGATGATGATGCAGCATCAACTTCTGGATTACCAAATAAAGCTGTTCATAATATTGCCATGGTAATTGACCCAACTTACAATCGTCAGAAAGCACAAAGCCTTGGAAGTCCTCAGAATTCACAATGTAATACTCCCACATCTTCACCAAATAGGGTTATCCCCCAATGTCCAGGTATTTTTATTTTTATTTTCTGAAGTATTTAGAAAATTTCGAATATAGTATAATTTCAAAAGTTTTTGAGAAATGTTCATATTACAGGATACAATTATTTATTTATTTATTTATTTATTTATTTATATGTAGCATTTTTAACTTGACAGGTTTTCAACATATAAATATACTAGAGCCTCAGATTTTTATCATTTTCAATATATCATTTGTAAAATATGACTAATAATCTTTCACATTTTAATTATTTACAAATTTCAAATAGTATGTGTATATATTAATATTATCACTATATATATATATATAAGATCTTTATATTGTAATTCATTCAGTTTTTAAATAATACAAAAGATATCTTTCATTTTATTTCTCTAGCAAAATTAAAATATGTTTGCTTATCTAATTTTTTTTATATTAAACATTACAAAACAGAATACACACATAGAGGTAGTTACATGCTAATGAATCACATAAATAGTTTTAAGCCAACATCCTGGATTTAGCACTAATATTTCATTACTAGCTGATGCATGGTGCAACATATGCCATCAAAAGAAATATGTAAAAAATGAAACTAAATGACAAAATATATCTGCTTTTGTTCTCAGATTTATCAAAAAAAATATCAGAAATTAGAATAATAAAATGATATCTTTATGTAAATAAACCATGAAAATTTGATTATAATTATTACAAATATTTGGCAATTATATATTTTGAACAAATTTTTTTTTCATATTTTATACATCTCAGCTGTTGATATATAGTTTAGGAAAAAATGTCTTAAGCAACTGATGAACCACTGTGCCAGTTATAAAGAGATTTTTATAGGAAGGCACTCAGTATGATTATTTTAATGTTTATAAAATTGGAACTTTTTCTTACAATGACAATCTGTTGAAACCTAATTACATCATGCAGCAGTGACATCATATACATGTCGTCATCTATTGGGAAATTTATAAAATTTCACCAGTATTTGATTTTTGATAATTATAGATAAATCAAAAGTCAAAGTAAAAATTAAATAATAATGTGCATATCTATATAAAATCTGTATTGACTGACAGGGCTGTTGAGAGAGGGTGACATCTGAAACTTTTGTCATGGACCTGTCATCAAAAAGGCCCAACTGTCTGGCCCTGATGTGTCACATAATGTGTCCAATAGTTTGCAAAACGCCACCAGAGTGCTCTGTCTACCACCCAGAGAGTCATGCCAAAATAAACTATTTTATATATATAACAATATTTTGATAGACTTGCTTTGCCATCAATAGAACATGACCTGGCAATGAAAATTGATAATGATGATATGATTAAAAATTTTGCTAACCATAAAGTGAGGAAGTGGATGAGGCAGATGGAGAGGAGGCAATAAAAATTTAAAAATTCTCTTTTTAATGTTTGTATATTGTATGGTATGTAATGTATTGAATTTTGAATTTATTGTACACTTTTTTAAATAAATGTTTAATGTTTTATATGACTTTTTTATGAAACCAAAGTGATGCACTTTTTTAAGTAAGGCCCAGACTACAAACTTGTCACAAGTCCAAAAATTTCTTTAGGCAGCCCTATTGACTGATACAATAATTGTCTTCCTATCCAACAAAAAAAAATGAGAGACATGCCAACTAGAAGATTTACACACTACCATCTATCAGGAATTTTTGAAACTTGTTATTAATTGATTTTTCAATTAATTAATAACAAGTTGATTTTTCAATTAATGATAATTAAAGGTACAATTTAAAAATAACATCTATTAGGCACAACTACACAAAATCCTGTATTGATTGATATGTGAACACCTTAGGCTGAACAACAAAAAAGCTTGAGGGCATACAAAGTTGAATATACAATGTATTAATATATATAGATACACCAGCAGCACTATCAAATATTTTAATGCTCTAGACAAAATTAACAATTTGGCACCTCTTTAAAGATAAGTACCAACTCCATTGGGGCAGTTATTCCATGCAAATTTGAATATGAAGGTAAAAATGCTCATAATATTTTTTATTTAGCAGTGCAAAGTTATCATAAATGCAAATAATCAGTAGTAAATAAAAATTATACAGTATATACTCTATCTACATAAAAATATTTTCCATTGCAATCTCTATCAAAATGACTGTTTATTTTTATGTAATTTTTCATAAAAAGCTATATAAATATTTGAATATTGATAACTTTTGTCTTATGGCAAAAATTAAAAGTTGGTGCCACTGCTTTAAGCAGAAACCAATCCAGAAACAGAACAGTATTTTACTAGTAAGATTTCAGTAAGTAAAGCTAAATAGCATATGATTAATAAATATAATTTTAAAAAGTGAGTATTCCAAAATCTTATGTAGATACTTCAATTTTGTTCTTAATTTCATTATAATACTTCCTACGTAGACACTTAAAATATTACAAAAGGGATAATCTTAGTCAAAAAGTCAACCATTTTCCAATTAAAAAAAAAATTGTATCTAAAAATCTTTGTTTTATTTAAAAAAAAATTTTCTTTTAATATACAAATAATAAACAATAATTAATTTAAAACGTTTGTATAAGTTTTCATCATAATGTAATAGAGATTATCCTAAATGGAAATATATATATATATTTTTTATTTGATTTTCTCTAAAACAACATAGCTAAGTTTCTGATTAACAAATGGATGGCTTTTTGAATTTACCTTCTTTAAAAGATTGAAGTTTCTACATAGATTTTCAAAATATTCCATATATATATATGTAAATATATATCCATATATTTCTTATAAACTCGGTTCCTCCAACTAAATATTAAATAATATATTTAAATCTTTCTAGTCTGTTCTATTAAATTGTAAATATATATCCATATATTTCTTATAAACTTAGTTCCTCCAACTAAATATTAAATAATATATTTAAATCTTTCTAGTCTGTTCTATTAAATTGTAACCTATATCAAACTCATTCTGGTTAGCAATGCATTTATATTTCTTGAAGTGCCTAATTGCTAAGGGATTTCAGGATCCCTAATATTTGTAAATTTATAACAAATTTTTTTTTCTTGTGATTTCTTGTGTTAATAGAAGCAGCAGAACTCAGTTGTTTATAGCTAAATAATTTTCAGTTTTAAATATGATTGTTCATAACCATAACACACAGCACTCTGAATCTTTGTAAACTTGTTCAGGTTTTCATGCTAAATCCAAAAATTGTTATGAAAGGTCATAAGATCATTGGTCAAATTGGAGAGCAAATATCTCAGTGTTTTGACATTTTGAATTTAATTTTTTTCTGCTATCATTGGAAAAAACAAATTTTGAACTATAAGAATAATGGTTTTCTAGTTTTCATTCTTGAAGTTTTCAAAATTAGGTCATTTGAAATGAAATGAACCATCTGAATGATTGAAGAATGAATTTCAATGGACCGGATCTTGATTCCATTTGAAAAAAGAATGTGGGACCAGAATTTGAACCTGGATACTACAAAGTAGTGACTGCTTTACTATTTATCCATTCAACTGACATTTAATTCATTGAATCTATAATGCTAAATTACTTGGCTCAGCTTTACATTATTAACATGGCAGCTAGTGAAAGAGAGACATACATTATTAAACCTTTTTATTCTTTACCAAAATATTTATGGAAAAGTTCTTTTTCTCTTTATTATCAGCACAGTGCATCATCCATTTACTATTCCTAGTATGAAAGCTGTACATTATGTATATGCTGTATTGTACATACCAGTGGCAGAACTACAATGTGCTGGATTCCATAATGCAGGGGCCCAAATCCTCTTGGTACTTTCTTTACCCTTTTTTTTAAATTAAAAACATAATACAATAAAAATTAAATGCACCATGAAAAAAAGAGTGAAACATTCATTGAATCAAAACATTGCTGTCGTAGGAACAATAATTAAAAATATGGAAATAAAAGATACAATTACAGAATTTTTCAAATTTAAAATCCAGGAGAAAGAATTTTAAATTTTAAATATATTTTCTTTTGACAATTTAGCAATAATTAAAAATATGGAAATAAAAGATATGATTACAGAATTTTTCAAATTTAAAATCCAGGAGAATTTTAAATTTTAAATATATTTTGACAATTTTCAATTATGTTTTAAATGAAATTTTATTCTTTTTTTGTTATTTTCTAATAAAAAAATCTAGATATATATTTTTTTTTTGTTTACCCAAATAATATTTTGTAGGGGGGCCAAAAATTTTAAGTTCTGCCACTAGTACATACTTAAATACCACTTGTGTATTTTCTATTTGTTGAAAATAGCTGTAATGGTTCCTTCTTCCATATTTAATGATTTCTTATGGAGATTCTTATTTTGATTTCTGTTGTTTCAATATGTATCATGTTTTTCAAGAATGCATTTTCAACAGTCTAGGTAAGATCTAAATGTATTTGAGATTTTCCTATATTTATTATGGAAGATTCAATATCTGCAATGTTTTTGATTAATTTTTTCTGTAGATTCAGTCATTTATCTTATTTCAAATTTGACTAATTGCCTAATTAAATTTATAAATTTTATAAAAATAAAATAATTCAAAGATTTCTTTTTAATAACTTTTGAAGTTTGAACACCCATCATTTTTAAGTAATTTAAAGATTATTAGTTAATGTTTAATTAAGATTATCTTTACCACTTCACATGAAATTCAGCAGGATGTATAACAATAAATAGATTAGGATATATGAAGAGAGTATGTAAAATTTTAGTGGCCTTCTATTTTTAGATGATTGAAGCTAGAAAGTTAAATAATGTAGCTTTGAGATCATCTTTAATGGCCAAAATTTCATGAAAATATAATAATTAGTTTCAAAGTTATTAAGGGGGAGACCAATGCACATATCTTACAAACTTCACTTTCAAAGGAAAATAAAATGGTTTTTGCAGATAATTTGCTCAAATAAAAATATGAGTAGATATAAATTTAATCATTTTCTTTCCTCTTTTTTTAGAAATTTTATTCATATTTTTATTATTTTCATGTATATTATTTTTGTTTAATAAGCCATAATAGATCTGAATTTGTATATATTCATTTTGTTATAAATACAAATCAAGGTTCTAGTATATATGATTATGAGAGAACTTTTTAAATAGAATAATAGAAAAAAATATTATACATTTTATCACAACAAAATTTAAAAAAAAAAAATTTTACATTGATAAAAAATTCAAAATTTAAAATATTAATAATTATATCAATACATAGTATAAAGCATATATTTACAATCTACAAAAAATCTTATGATGAATTTATTAAATTTTCTTCAGATATGATTGATAATTTTTTTTTAATTTTATTACTCTGGGGTTCTTGAATGTTTATGAAGAAACTTTTACATACAGTCATATTCCAATTTATTATTTCTTATGGTCTACAGCCCAAATCTGCTGGATTAATACTGCTCCATTATATAAACAGGATAAGGTCAAACATCATTAATCCAGCAGATATGGGTTATAGACCATATTAAACTGCATTTTCTGAAAAAGAATTTGTAGTAAATAAAAACTATAAAATGTGACAAAAATGACATTTTCAGAGATCTTACTCATATGGATAACTTTTTCTAAAGAATCTTGAATCGAATCCCTGTTATTCTTTAGATATATATATTTTCTTAATTTTTCTTTTAATAAAATGGAACTGCCAATTTGTATTTTTAATCATGTTCAGCAAGCAGATCTAGCATTTTATTGATATTTTTTTCATAGAAATCTATAAAATCTTATAATGCAAATATTTAAATAATTTTAATAGGAAAGATGATTATACATAGGAGACTTTACTGAATGTTTTATTGATTCTAAATTCTTATCAAAATTATATTTTTATTTATAAATAAAACTACAACTCATGTTGTTTATTTTTTTCAATTTATTATTTTATTATTTACTTACTTTAACAATAAATTTTTAATTACTATATTTCACCTACTGCTTCATTACCAGTTTCATGCTTGTTTATATCCAGTAAAGTATAATAATGATGATTCTTAGCTTGATGCAAAATAGAAAGTAATGATGCAAAATAGAAAGTAAAATTCTTGAGAGAGAATTTCTTAAAAGTAAAATTAAAAAAATATATATAGAATAAAATCATTTTATTTAATCACTTGATTTTGAGAAAATGCATTTGAAGCTTCATTTTTTCATTCTCTGTCATTCTTGTAAAATGTGATTTACAGGTGGTGGACAGCCAATAAAATATTTATTATTATGCATTGATGTGCTTTATAAAGGATTTTTTATTTTCTCTCATATCTTTTCATTTATTATTTATTAAATGTTATTATTTTTTATAAAGGATTTTTTATTTTCTCTCATATCTTTTCATTTATTATTTATTAAATGTTATTTATTATATTTTATGCTAGTTTATTTTTTACTGAATTGTGAGGGTTATGAATTTGCCTCCCCCGAACAGAGACAGAGTCGGGATTTTGGAAGAAAGGGGAGATTCTTTATCAAAACAATAATGAAGACATTGAGATCCGCCACAAACTATAGAGGGCGCTACGTGCAGGTGTAATGGTCGTGGAAACAGTGAACAACACAACACAGAAAGCTTGTCAGCAGGATTGTTATATCTAGGTTCAATAATCTCTTACAAAATTTGAAAATTCTCATATTTTTGGTGTATTTTTAAAACAATTCTCATACTTACCATTAATTAAAACATACTGAAAGGGTTGGTTAGAGAAGAAAATGTGAAGAGAGAATTAAAAGTAAAATTAAAAAAATATATATAGAATAAAATCATTTTATTTAATCACTTGATTTTACAAACAGTTTTTTCCCCCCATAGAAACCACCTCATACTTTCCACGCCTTCCTCCAACTCTGCGTCGAGCAACGGAAGAGTTCAGAGAACTTGAATCACTGCCACTCATGTTCTATATATACACTGGAGGACCCGGGTTCGAGTCTCGGGTCCCACCCCTTGAAAATATTTGGCTTTCCACTCTGAGGACCCGGGTTCGAATCTCGGGTCCCACCCCTTGAAAATATTTATCGTGGGGTCCGGGCCCAGCCTGTCAATCCCCGTCCTCCACAATCCGGCTGACCCCGGGTCCGGGCCCGGCCCGTCGATCCCCATCCTCCACAATCCGGCCGACCCCTCCGCGGGGATGGACAGCCTGTGGAAGGGCTTGTTTCGCCCAGCCACTTAGTACACTTACTGAGTGGAAAGTGGCGTCATCTGTTGAGAAAAAACAGTCGGTTTAATTTTATACCCAAAGTCGCAGTGGGGAACAGACGAACAGACTCGTGCATTATAAGGCGTTGCTTTTCCATCAATCGACTGTTTTGCATTGTTTAAATAAATTTCCAAAAGGTTGAAATAAATATGCAAATGCTGTACATAGAACAAGTAAATCAAATTATGCGTATCATTTGTTAGAATGTAATCATGTGTTGAAAAAACAGTCGGTTTAATTTTATACCCAAAGTCGCAGTGGGGAACAGACGAACAGACTCGTGCATTATAAGGCGTTGCTTTTCCATCAATCGACTGTTTTGCATTGTTTAAATAAATTTCCAAAAGGTTGAAATAAATATGCAAATGCTGTACATAGAACAAGTAAATCAAATTATGCGTATCATTTGTTAGAATGTAATCATGTGTTTAATGACGCAAGTGCAATTAGCAGATTTAGCTATGTTATCCATAGAATGCGGGAGAGCTAAAAAACTTATGCCAAACGTTCGGAACGATTTCGTAACAGCATGTAAACTTAAATATCTTCTGATGTATTTAATTGTTGTTTTGTCCAAATAAAATTACGTTCATTTAAATCAATGTAAATCTGTATAAAAGTTTTACAATTTGTATATATAATAAAATTATTTTCACCTGTATAAAGTTTCATGTTAACCTTATTAATAAATTAGTTTGCATTAGGCTTTTTTTACGTCGACATCCTTATATATAAACGTTGAAACCCAGTGTTACAGAGTTTACATAGTTTTTGAAATAAATTATATCGATACATTAAAAAGAGGGGGCCCCATCGACATTTTTGCGGGGGACCTCACAGTTTTCAGCTACGCCACTGATACAGATAGAAAGAAACAAATATATATATATAATATAACGCTACCATTCTCTCCCTACAGATTAACCCGGAAGTAGCAACCAGCTAAAATCAACTATTACGGAGAGAAAAACATTGAAGGAACACTCACGAAAAGGAAATAGATCGGAGAAAAAAAAATACAAAAACCCAAAAGCGTAAACTAACATCGGGATAAATAATACGCATTATACCTGTTAATATCAATATATTTAATAATAATAATACAAATAATTAGAAAACAAATGAGGCAGAATAACTTATTTAAACAATAAAACATATGTATTTGAATTCTGTTTTGTATTTTTTACATTGTTTTTTTTTCTTATTTTTCTATCAGACTGATTATCCGAAAAAATCGTTTATCCGAACTACGCTTGGTCCCAATTAGTTCAGATAATCGACGGTCTACTGTATTTTCATTTAGATAAATAATTTTTTAATTATATATTATTGATTTTGTTGCCCTTTATTTAATTTTTTATGGTCATATTTCATTTTCGAGAACTGAACTCCTGGTTTAAACATATCTATGGAAAATTGATTCTCCATTTAAGTTCTTTACAAGCTCACTTCAGGAACAAATTAGCTCATAAATTTGGAAACTTTCTGTACTTCTATAATATTTACAGTTCACCTAGTTACCTCTGCAAAGTCGCGGATTAGAACGACTGTCAATAATTCTAACTAATCCTAACGGCTAGCGACTCTGCAAATTCCAGAGTTCTGCCTGAGCTCAGGTCTTTAACTAAGTTCTAACTTAAAATTAATTAGCTACAGAAACAATCTAACAATACATAACATAAACCGGCAAAAACGAAACCGGAACTTATCACTAGAAGTAACGAATAAGTGTTAGATTGAAACGACAAAAACGATGTTAGAACTTACGCGAATAAATTAAAGAAATTCTCAAACAAATTAGATAATAAGAAAATATAAATTTATTAGACTTGAAACACTTACAAAAGTGTTAATAAATGCTTTATTGAAACTATAATAAAGCAACAA
>AYEL01077748.1:0-42740 GCA_000484575.1 Olivierus martensii
GACGGAGAAGGTGGAAGTAAGTTAACTTTTAAACTAAAATATAATACGTTAGCATATAGGAAAATAACGATAAATAAATAATAGAGTGCATAATAAAATAAAAATAGGATAGGTCAAAGTTTACTTCCTCACACCTCTTCTGGATCACTTAAAAATCATACACTAGAAATTACAGCACTAATTCAGTTATATTAGTTTGCATATATTTTTTAATGGATATCTGAAAAAAAAATAATTAGCTATAACTTATTATTATAATTTGTTACAATTCTTGTAATTAATACAGTATACCTATTCAGTGTATGGTCTTGATATGTAAAATAATTTTTTGAATATAGTGCAAATGGATATAAATTAACAAAATACATATCTTTATAATAATATCTATTTGATATATTAAAATTATTTATTTCATGTTATTTTCATCTATTGTTTGACTTCAGAAAATCTCATTTTGATACCTATCATTTTAAAATAAGAGAATATTTTGATTTGATACTGAAATGTCTATCTTTGAACTAAGTCAATACGGTTGAAAATAATCTTTCCTCAAAATTTTTGTTAAATACCTTGTTCTAAAATATCTAATTGTTTAAAATATCCTAACATGATAGTACATTTTTATATACTAGTGTAATATAAAATATGAAACTATATAAAAATTATTAAAAAGTTAAAAAATTTCAACAAAATATAAACTAGCTTATAGGACCTTAAATAAAATTAAAGTGCAGGAGCACTTTCAGGCTGAACTGCCCCTCATCAGCTGCACTTTAATTTTATTTAAGGTCCTATAAGCTAGTTTAGATTTTGTTGTATTTAATTAAGGACCTAGTTATCATTTTTATCTAAAAAATTTCAGTTTACTTGAATTTTGAATATCAATATATGAAAAAATATTATATGAATTAAAAAAATAGATTTGTAATTCTTATAAATTAGATATTAATAACCTAATACCTTACATATATTTCTCTGTAGTATATCTATTTCTGTATTTTTAACGACTTATAAAAAGTTACCTATTTATATTTATTTTATCAATATGATTCACAAGATACCTTGAAAATCAGTCATCACAGAACATTCAAATTTTAGGAAATTATTTTATTTATTTATTTCCTAATTTAAAATGATATAAAAAAAACAACAAACACATTTTGGAGACATTATTACTATAGAAATATTTTCAATTTACTTGTGAGGTCTTTTTCAGCTGTACTACTGATTATTAATTTTGAATGTTAAATAATCTGGTTGCATGATGATAATCTGGTTATTTGAATCAAGAATGATGGTTATTCACATTAAAATGGTAATATCTCTGAAACTATTTGTTATAGACACAATACTAAAATCATATGGAGGATTTTAGATATATTTTAAAATTAACAAATCATTACTTTTTCTTCACTGTTGTTGTTGGTTAGATCATCTGCAAAATATATCAAGAGTAGAACATAACATTTAAACCTCAAAAAATCAGTTTTTTTTTTATCTAAAATATTTTGTAGTTCTTAGATGGTTCTGTTAAAAGCTGCTGGTGTACCAATTTTAAAATTTATATATTTTTGAAGCTATATGTCATAGATGAAGGACAAAAAAGAATTTTAATAAAAATGACTAACAAACTTATTGCAATGATAAGTAACTAACTTACATTTTTTGGAATTATGAACAAGTGAATTTTTTATTTTAATTATAAATTATTTTATTGCATTTCATATAGCAAGTATTTATTATTCTATTTGAATGCTTTTCAATTATTACTTATTCAAATTTAAATTTCTGAATATTACTGAAATTTAACAAATATTTATTTTCAATATCAAACATTTATAAATTTTTATTAATATTCCACAAACCAAAAATAGAAAAAGCCATAATAAAAATGGTAAAAATATAATACAGGCAATTCTTAACTTGTAATCATGAAGTAATCAATAATTTTTGAAATTTGTCAATTAATTCTCATGCATACATGTCCACAGGAAATGGTTTGATATCTATGGTATCCATATTGTGTCTAGTTCCTTAAGTTTACTACTATACAGGTAGCCCATGATTTATAATCATATGACTTATGGTATTACAAATTGCTATTTTCATAGCATATTGGCTAAAAATACTTTGTTTTATTAAAAATGCAATAAAGTAATCACTTATTACCTTGGGGACCTGGATTCAATTCCAGATTATTTTACAATCTTGAAAACCCAGGATCAAATCTGGTTGATTATATCATCTTAAAGGATTCAATATTACATTGTCTATTATTGCTACTAAAATTATTAACATTATGGATCATTTTTGACTTACAATGGGTTATCAAAACATAATCCCAAAGTCAAGTCAAGGGCAACCTTTATTGTATTGTGCTATAATAAATATGAGATTTCTGACTTATGACTTCATCAAGTTAAAAGCTTAGGATTTAAATCAAAACCCATCAGAAGTTGAGGACTATCTATATATTAGAAATTTTGTAAATATAAAATAAAAAACAAACATTCCAGTTACAGGCGATTCTGAGTTACAAATAATTTGTAGATAAATCTTGTTTGTAATTTGGATGATATGTGGCATCAAAAGTAATGAAATTACTTTATATACTGTATTTCGTTATATACAGTCAATTCTTGTTATTTGCAGATTCTGTATTCGCATATTCAACTATTCGCAAAAATTTATTTGTAATCACAAAATCGATATTCGTGGAGCTTTTGCGCTTATTCGCAGACTTTTGGCCTACTGCAGGTAGGCCAAAAGCTTATTCATATCGTCTGCAGGTCCTATAGAAGAATGTGACCCTATGCTTGAATGCAGTCCCAAATTTAGGTGCCTAACTTCCTGCATATTTGCTCCTTACACCGAAATTTTAGATCTGAGGCAAAAAGCAACGCAGACAAAGCTGACGCAGTTTTTCAATGCAGTTCAGAAAGACAATGTGTCAGCTGTCATATCAAACATCTTGCACATCAAAAAACAATCAACCAAAAATAAGATTTTATTTAAAAATTAAATAAAGATTACAGTAATTATAATACTGTGTATAGTACTATACACTGCATATACTGTAATTATTTATACGTAATGTAATACAAATTAAATAAGGTGTCTGTAAACAGAAAAATACACACAAGTATGAAAATGTTGGGAAGAAAGGTTTGCAGGAACGTAACTCTATATTTCTCATAGACACAATGGTTCAGTATTCGCAAAGAATTTTCGGAATGTAACTACCGCGAATAGTGAGAATCGACTGTATTTCATAATTAGACCAATTAGAAGTTTCTTATTTCACAGATTTGAATAAAAAGTTCTAATCATAAAGTAAGGGTTTTTTGTGTAATCTATCATTTTAAAATATTTTCATAATATGTTAAGTATTTGTGCAGAGTTTTATATTATATTGGCTGCTAAAGCATTATGCTATCATAATGTTTAAAATTTGATGTTTTGAAATTTTCTGAAATTTGAAAATGAAACTTCATGTTTGTAAGTAAGAATGTTTATAACTCAGAAAGTGCCAGTATATTTAAATCAAACAAATAAGTTTAATTTATTGGAAGACATTTATTCATCAATAAAATATTAAAAAATTATGGTAGATGTCTTTTCAGTAATGGTAAAGAAAATGCAAATGTGCAAGAGGTGAGCAGCCAAGCAACTCCATATAATAACATTACAAAAATTGTAGTAGACATAATAATAATATAATGACTGATAGATATTCCAATATCTAACCAACTTCCACTATCTTGAATAAGAAAAAAGAAATGCTGAAATAATAATTAAAAGTAATTAATAATTGTTTATGAAAATACATATATATATAAAATTATTACCAATCCCATAAAATCTGTCATTACAAGAATAACCATTAGAAGAGCTTTTGGTGGTACTTTAACAGTAACTAATATTGCTCTGAAGACACAACTCACAATAAGGAAAGGTATAAGTATCTAAAAATAAAAAATATACATTAATTAATAAGTAAAATCATCACATTTTTATATAGTTATATAACTATGAATACTATCAAGACAATTCTTATCAATATGATTAAGATAATAAATAATATAATATTGGTATATGATTTTGATAATCTTAAAAGGTAGAGCAGAAGTATCAAGTCAGTTCTCATTGACGATCACTTAAAGACCAATGAAATGTTGAGAGGGCTGCATCCTAAATATTCAAATCAGTCGCATTCTCAATTATAAAAATAGCTGTTTTATATAATAATGAAATTTGAAAAATTAAGTTCATTTTATTAGTTGAATTAATGAGGTTTTATTGTACTATTGTGCTTATTAATTACAAACAATAGTTAAAATATGCAATATGCATTATTGCTAAAAATGTTTATGGCATGAATGAACTGCACTGAAGTACTGAAGGCTACAAGTTTGACATGTCTGAGGTAGGAGGATACATAACTATTGCATTATTGTATGGGGATTGGCAATCTGGATGTAATTAGGAAATAATTAAGTCAAATATAGATCAAACAAACAAAAAAAAAAAAAAAAAAAAAAAAAAAAAAAAATTAATGATTTCTTGGAAAAATCAATCATCTGCCATTAGCGATTCAGCATTTTTCTGGTAATGTTTTTTATATGTTTAAGGCACGCTCGCTATATACTTGTATAATGAATATAATTTGAGTTTTATCGAAAACCTATATTACGTTTACATTATTTTATTACAAGATTACTTATTATAATAATGTGATAAATATATTTATATTACATTGATAAATTTGAAAAATTGAAAATTTTAAATATTGTCATTGTAAATTTTGTAAAGTTTTTCTAGACTGCGTTTATTTAAAAACATTGAAAGTCATTCTAATTGCGAAAGATACACTCCACAATTAGCTGTGAATTGTTTGAAATGGTTAGTGCTAAAAGTTAAAGTACTTTAACTTTTCTATTTATTATTCTTAAATATAGCACTACCTCTTTACTTGAATAGACAAAGACTACACTCATTTCTCATTGATTAGAAACGAAGGGAAAAACTAAGAATACAAACTGGTAGACTATTCATTTCTTATTGATTAGAAACGAAGGGAAAAACTAAGAATACAACTGATAGACTACTTTTTGAATGAAGAAAAATTTTTGATTTTTATTCTTAAAGAAAAGTATTCTGAAAATTATCATAAATCTCGGGCATGAGATAGACGTAAGCTCGCATCTCGTGCATATATCCAAAATTCCTGTATGTTTACCAGAATTCTCGCATATATATTAACCTTGAAGCTTGTTCATGAGTTGAAGAGATTCACCGTTTGAATAGTTCCAAAAAAATCCACTAGAGGTCATATCGAAGCTTGGCGGATCTCAATACAATGACATGTTGTATGGTATTTCAATCAGCTTGCAAACTTCGTCCACAATAACAATAAATCGCTGAGAAAGTTGACATCAGGTGTCCATCAAATAGTTGCGAATCTGACACCTGGCTCAGCAAACGTTCTGAGAAGTAAACATCTTTGCACTCTCCCAGGAAAAAAGGTGAGAGAAAGGTCGCGGGTATTTAAGAGACTGCGCCACCCTCGATCAGTGCTTGTTCCACCCATCGACTGTTCGTGGTATTACCAAGTTTATATTACAGTTTCTATGCAATCATCCGTCATTCTCCTCGACCCTCCTTGATCTAGTTTTGCTCATCCATTATTATCCTTCTTTGATAATTCAACTGGATTTGTCAGCTTTCCTACAGTTTCATCATCTTCTTCTTCAAGGTTCTAACTAAGTTCAAGTCAGCCTAAGTTCATCTATCCACCAAATCCTCAGTGTGTTCCAGGAATTCCCATTAGTGCACCAAGAATTAGACTATTAATTTTATTTAGACTAAAGACTGTGTTGACATTCGTCAACTCTTGCAGCCACCTTTTCTTTTGGAATTTGTAACAGGTACTTTTCTTTAATCATGAGATGAAATCTCGAAAATCTCTCTCTAAACAATAAAGAAAGTTGTTCTTGTTGAATGTAGTCTGTTTCTATCTGTCGATTCTCATCACCCATCCTTACGCATGCCTCACACTGCTCTTTAGGCCAATGCCTGTCAACACCATCCTCGGTTCCACAGAATTGATGGCATCTGACATTCTCTGTCATTACATTTCTTAAATACTTGCAAAATCATTTTGAAAGAATTTTTTTATTCCTTTTTTAAAGAAAGCCTCTCTTGTCTCTACAATATTATGAAACATTCTATACAATAATATTTTTTTATGTAAAACAGATTTGTGAGTAAAAAAATATATATATATAATAAACTTAATTATTTTAATATCAATATAAAATAATAACTTTTTATCAATAAAAATTAATATACTATTATTTATATTTAAAAAGAATTTAAAATAAGAATTAGAAAGAATTTAGTATTTCTCCTATCATTGTAAGATCGTCATTCACTTGTATTGTGATGGACCTCTTGGATCTCTCTTATGTATTGTGATGGACTCTCTTGGATCTCCCTGCTTGACAAATGTTCAAGAAATAAACATCTTGGTTCTTAGCCCAGGAATAAGGGTCACGGATATTTAAGAGCCAATGCACCTTCGATCGAGGCTTGTTCCACCACCATCTGAGTTCGCTGACTCCATGACTGCCGCATCAGCTTGTTCCACGATATCCACCGCTTTTGTCTGATTCAACGACCACCGCTTTATTACTTCTTCTGCCCCAGCCTAGTAGTTCACTGGTACTATGACGGATTTCATTTAACTTCTTCGACTTTAGATCGCCGATCTTATTTTTCTTCGTGAGGATAACAAGCCATCTTTCTCCAGATACAAGATTTCCCTGTTCTGGTCTTCTTCTCCTGTGTGTGTCTTCAATTTTTGTTTATGAACTAAAGACTGTAAAAAAGAGAGACTAAAGACTGTAAATTTTGAACATTGACCGTCTCAACGACCTCCACCGAATTTGTGTTTCCCAGAGAATTAAAAACCTTACAATTGAGATATTTCTCCTCTCATTGTAAGATCGTCATTCACATGTATTGTGATGGACCTCTTGGATCTCTCTTATGTATTGTGATGGACTCTCTTGGATCTCTCTAAATAAAAGGTAGTTGTTCTTCAATGAACGTAGTCTTTGTGTTGATTTGTCGAACAGCACAATTATTATCCGTCCTTACTCGCGCTAAATAGTTATACCACTCGCTTGTTTGTCGGCATTGTACATGACGATCCCAACTGGTGTCAGAATCTTACTATCACTGCATTTAGGCCTAACGCCTGTCATTATCGTCCTCAGTCCCACAATTGTAATATGATGTACAACTATTACACACACACACACACACACAAACACACAAACACACAAACACACAAACACACACACACAAACAAACAAACAAACACAAACACACCACCTTGCTTTATAGCACTTTGCTAACATGGCACTTCTCAATTATATTTCATGTTTTTACTTTATATATCAAAATGAAAATTATCTGCAAAGTGATACTTAAAATAGGTATATAAAACATAAATTAACATATAGATGAGCTCTGCCTGGATCATCCTGATAAACTGAAGGTGAGAGACTCATAATCAGATCTGGATCCTCCAAGTTGATATGCAAATGCTTTAAAATGCAGCCACCTGATTGAATTTTTTAGGACTTATACCATTGTGCACTTATGAGTAATGGTGTAAATGTTTTTAGGCTTTTATATGGATTACCAAATGAAAAAAGACAGTGATTCACTTTACAGCAGTGATCTAGTACATAACTGCTACAATAATGAGGTATGCCTGTATTATTGTAGTACAATTGTTGTTATTATTATTATTAATAATGGTTCACTATCAATAGTAACATTAACAATAGTGTTATTTTAACTACAGTGGTGTGAACTATTGTTATGGCACTAGCACAATGGTTCTTAATCAATATTCTGTGAACTTTCCATAAATGTTCTGCAAAATTATAAAATATAAGTTAGTCCTCAATTTATGAGATCACAAGAATTATCAATTCAATCACATTATTAACTGATTACATCATATAATTAGTTATTTTATGAATCATTAACATTTTTAATAAATTAGAACAAATATTTCAATAAGGTTAGTCCTCAATTTATGAGATCACAAGAATTATAAATTCAATCACATTATTAACTGATTACATCATGTAATTAGTTATTTTATGAATCATTAACATTTTTAATAAATTAGAACAAATATTTCAATACAGACTCAAAACAGTTTAAAAAGTAATTTTATAAAAAATAAAATCACTTTTAAAATATTTTGAGTCAGCAAAAATACTTGTTCAAATTTAATGCATTTATATTTTTTCATTACTAATTAACAAAAATTTTTTAAATACTTCAGACAAAAAAGAAATGAACATTTTTTTTGAAGATAAAAGATATTAAGGCTTAAAATAAAATACTGGGGCCAGATTCACAGAGTGTCGTTATTTACGACGTCACACACTGACAACGTCGTTAAATATAACATGTTAACGATTTATCGTAAATGCTATTCACAAAACCTGTCGTAAGCTACTTGACAATTAGCGACGAAATTTTTGTTGTCTTGTTTCGAGAGTATGGAAATGACGTCAATGTTTACATGAATATAGCCAATAAGAAAGTGACTTATATACTTTGACATAACTTAAGAAAGTGACTTGCGATTTTAGAACTGAAAAGAAATTCAATAATAATGGTAAAAAATTCTTTCCCTTACTGAAATTTTATTTATTATTAAAAATAGTCTTTCTTATACTGAAAAATTTTCTCCGATATAGTTGCTCAATAATTGAGTTTTTTATCAAAAATTTATGCTTCAAGTAACTAAATAATTCATTTTAATAATAAACCTTCAATAAATACGATTTTAGAACTGAAAAGAAATTCAATAATAATGGTAAAAATAGTCTTTCTTATACTGAAAAATTTTCTCCGACATAGTTGCTCAATAATTGAGTTTTTTCTCAAAAATTTATGCTTCAAGTAACTAAATAATTCATTTTAATAATAAACCTTCAATAATTTTACAAAATAGTCAACAAAATTTTTATATTAGCTTTTATTTTATTTTAATTTTTTATAAAAAAAAAAAAAAAATTAAAATAATATTTTATAAATTTATTTATTATTTTTTTTTTAATTTTTAATTTTTATTTAATTTATAATAAATTACGATCTGATGGTTTGCATATAAATAATTTTTCTGAAAATTTTTCAGAAAGAGAGATTTAAATATACATATAATAATTATTATATATATTGTATGTACATACATATTTATTATCGAAATGCAAATGTGTGTTCTATAATATTACATTTCATTTGAAATTATTATGTATAAAAGACATTCTTAGCAAATTATTTAAACTTATGGTTAGTTGAAAATTGCTGCACTTCATGAAAATACAATTTATTTCTACACTAAAGTTATAAAAATTTCCATTAGAGATTTATGTAGTTGCATTTAGATATATAAAGTGTTACATAAAATGAGATATGATTGTATTAAAATGTTTTCAAAATTAATTTATTATTAAAAGGAAAAAAAATTAATATTTAACAAACTTTTATTTTAGTTAAGTATTGTTATGACATATTTTACATTTGACAATTTATATTATTTTAATAATTTTCATTGCATGATATGTTTGAATAAAAAACATTGCTGAGAGTTCTGAAATTAGGTTGCATTTCAATATTTAGCAATTTTTAAAAGTAAATAAAGGAAATATTTTATATTCTTACCTATTAATAGTTAAGTGAGTGATGATTTTTAATTAGATGTAAGATCTCTAAACAATATTTTTTGTATTATTAATTAGCTTACACTGTCATAATTATAAAAGTTCTCTAGGAAAGCTCTTCTCCTCTCGTATTTTTAATTAGCTTACACTGTCATCATTATAAAAGTTCTCTAGGGAAGCTCTTCTCCTCATTCTTTTGTTTCGTTTCTTTTATTTTTATTACTTAGGTTTCAATAAAATATTTATTGTTCATTCAAATTTAATTTATGTAAGAGAAGAGAATTTATAAAGATGCATTTGCAGTATTTGCATCATCAGATTTTTGAATTCTATAATATAACAATACAGAACAAATATAAATCAAATACTTGGAACAGGATCTAAGAATAAAGATTGATTCATACTATGTATGTAACATTGCCACTAGAAAGCTCACCATCACTAACCTGGCAATTTTTGATTTGATTTCACACTGTCCCACACTAAACTATCACTGACAATAAAGTAAAATCATTAACACAATATTTATTTAATCTACATCTGATTTTGCAGTTGAGGCAAAAATATAAAATTACTCTCAAATATTTTCATATTTTTATTGTTAATAAAAGAAAGAAAAAATATATAAATAAGAAACAATAAAGTAATTTTTAATTTTATGATGAAATTACAATTAATGAATAGAGATGATGCATTTTTAGCATACATTATTATTAAAAAATTAACATAATTAAATGAAGGCTACTGTATATTGAGATGATTAGCATAAGGCAATCAGTGTTTGAAACTACAGCTCTCAATTTGATTTTATAAAAATGCATCTTTTTCTAAATAAAAAGCATGGACTTAAGAGTGCAAATCTGAGTGTTGCAGAATATTTTTAAAAATTGCCCTGTATCTTACAAGCTGAAATTGATAATACAACATATGTGAAAAATCTAATTCAGTAAACAATAAAATGTAGTTAATGAATAGTTTATATCATTAAAATGGATAGTCAGTATACTTTTCAATACCAGACTATTGTTGGAGTAACAAGTGAAATCCAGTTATACATTTAAGCTCTAAATAATAATAATAATAATAATAATAATAATAATAATAATAATGAAATTAAAGATGATCACAATTATGAATTTTGGTTGAATATTACATCAGTAATGAATCTGAAGTTGATTAATGCTAAAATAATAATAATCCTATACCTTTCTCTATAGGCTTTTGAGTTTTATTTTTATTGAATTTTAAATTTCCATTGTATTAACAATAAATTAATTTTTTAAGATTTTTTTTTCTTAAATTTATCATTTCAAAATTAGTGTGCATCTTATAAGAGAAATATAGTAATTTACATAGATTTAAATCTATACAAGTATTATTTTTTAAAGTAAAAGAATTCATCAGAAAATCAGAACAGAAGAGAATTTCGATCCATTAATCTTTATTTTAAAAGAAAAATTAATATTAATACTTTATGTAAAGAGTAGTAGTAATAAATTTTATTGTTATTATTGGATGGTAAAGTATCAATTCACTATTTTATTACTGACTTTCCATTTTACAGATTTCATCATAAATTTATGAAATTTATATATAATTATTTATAATACAATAATTTTGCCAAAAACCATTTTAATAAATTATATCAGTGTTTTCCAAACATTGTGTCTGCACCTCCCCTTTTTTCAAAAAAAAAAAAAAACTGGTATGCTCCCATTTTCATAGTCTAATTTTATCAATACTTTCTACTAAATGTAATACTACAAAACAATAAAGTTCTTATACATAAAAAATATATATATATATATTTATTACTGTATAATAATTTTTTGCACAATTAAATAAATCTTACAAAAAACGAAAAATCGAATACATGTTTAATACAACATAATATTTAATGCAACAGGTGGGTTGGTTTTTCAACACAAATTCTTTCAAATCAGGGTGTCTTTGAAGATATTGCTATTTGCAAATCTTTTTTAATCACTAAACAAGTTCGATATTTTGTCTTTAAAAATTAACCTATAGCAGAAAGTTTCTGGATACATGGATATATGTATTTATAACCCTTTTGTTGATTCATTTTTTCAACCCCAATTTTATTTTTTGTTTGTCTCAAAAATGATGTTTTTGTTAATTCTTGTGCACCCCCTTGCCAGAGACTCACACCCCCCTAGTGGGGCATGTCCCACATAGTAATTGTTTGGAAAACACTGAATTATATCAATCAAATGCAATTTTTCCTTTTTTAATTTGCTTTTTATATAATTAATAATTTTGTCCAATTATATCTTTATAATTAAATAGAATATTTTTATTATACCACTTTGAACTGAAAAATTTAATTTTCTTATTCATTTTCATCTAATAAAAATAGCAAAATAACTAAAGAGAAGTTGTTGGTAGTGGACATGGGTTCATACTATCAAATCAACACCACCACTGATATGGATAGACATATCAAAATATTCATATCAAGAATGTCGGTTGATGACTGTTGGCATGGTCTGTCAGTATAACCAAAAAAATATTCTTTCATATGTTTATGATGGAAACATTCACACTATGTGAAATAGTGTGAATGTTTCCATCATAAACATATGGAAGAATATTTTGTTGGTACAGTGATGGTGTGCTCACTGGCAGTAGCAGTCTGTATTGTGTGAATCAGCTTTAATTTATTATATGATAAACATTTCCAACCATAGAATTGTTTGTGATGCTTTTCCTGAAAATAGTTATTCTTGATTTATATTATATATAAAATACAGTGGTGATGATCCTGTGTGTGCAGCAATAATTACAATTTTTAAATCATCTAGGTATTATATCAGAGTTGCTATATTTCTCTTTCCAGTCTTATGACAATAATTCTCAGCATGTTTCATTTGTAAAATTTTTTTTATGAACTATTGTATGAATTTTAATTGCTTTTCTATTTCAGGGATTGTTTATAATAATCTAATTTTGATCACCAAAACAGAATTTTCTTAATTGGTTTCTGCAAGTAAACCAGTTGGAAAATAAAACAAATCAGATATACTGTACAAAATACCTGTATATATATGTTAGAAATCAAGCTAATGTGTAAATGATGATTGATCAAATATTAATGCTTAAGATTGCAATAATAACAAACTAATTTACTAGTAGAGAACTCAAAAAGATAAGAATTTATCAGTAATTTTATAATTTTTATTGATAATTGGTAAAGGAAAATGTTTTTAATGCATGTTAAATATGCATTGTTTCATAAACAATTTTATCTGACAATAAAGAAAAACTAAACTAATCATATGACGATTCATCTGAATAAAAAAAAATCACAAGATATAACTGAAATTTGTAAGAAAAGAATTAATAGATTTTCAAGAAGAAAAAATATAAAGAAAATATTTAAAAATGGCTTTTGATTTTCTAATGATCAGCCAACCATCAAGCGAAGAATGAAAGAGCTTTTTCAGTGGTTGCGAATATGTATTAAAATTTTAGTTAGAAAACAGTTTAATGAGACTATGGTCATTTGAGAGCCATTTTTTTTATCATTTTTATCCAAGATTAGAAGAAACTTGATAGTCTTGATGATCAGGAACCAAACCCTATTTAAGTTCAATATTCTTGACTTTTTCAAAGAATGAAATGTTTATAAATATGAATGATTTGTTGTATATTTTTTTTCCTTTTTGATTTTCATTATTTAGTAAGATAATCCAAAGATTGCAATAAATTTTCAATAATATATAGACAATCCCCAATTTATGTAGATACATATTTAGGCTTTCTTGCAACTGGTGACCTACCTCTCGTTGGTGGATTACTAATGATGGTCATCATCATCATTTTTCACATATTCACACAAACACTATCCAGATGTGTCTCAGTACGGCCATGAATTGATTTCCACTGTTTACTGACCGCCACCATATTTCTGCAGGGTAGCAGGACAGCATCTTGGATGTTGTTCCCCTCATACAATGCAAAATTGTTAACTTAAGATGGCTCCATAAACATTCTTCAGTTGAGTGTTTGTGCCATCAAAAGGATGTATGAAATGATTGTGATGACTTACTGTTTTATGGATGTAACATGCTGGTCTAGATTCCCATATGCCGGCCACTCATCACTGTGAATGGTAGTTCCCCATACTACTTCCTTCTGTATGATTGGTGATAGTGTCTGTCTGTGTCTCTGTTCAACAATAAAGTATCTCCTTTCCACAACTCAAGTCCCATTGACAACATGGTGCTATATAAGACTCAATGCCAAGGGCCCTCAATGCGACATCTATAGTTCAGATTGTTTTTGTGTATCCTGAACATCTGAGTCCTCAGATAATTCTTTTCTAGGTCTATCACTGAGAAGGAGACGACCACAATTGGCTTTACATTTTCCACGAAGCAATGCCTCATCAATCTTTATGCATTCTCCTACACCAACTCTAAAATGTGATGGAGAGCTGGCTTATTACATTGGCCATTTAGATCCATGTATGTGAAGAAATGATTTGTCTTCCAGACTCGATACTGATAGGCTTGGCATGACTTTCTCTTGCATTTCAAACTGTAATACTCCTCCTGCTGCCCGTTCCCTTGATGTTTTTTCTAACCACTTCTCTCATTTCACCACCACACTTACTGCAAGCTGGTAGATTATTTGAATCAGGTAACAAACCTTGCTGATGTAGATATTGCAAGACAGATTCTTCACTTGTTATACGATGGCAGAAATAAGCTGCTCTCATCCTGAATGCTCAACTAACAATTCTCAAACAACAAGGAAATATGGCACAACAGATCCATTGGATACCAGAGAAAGGTAGGTCACCAGTTGTGAGAATGCCCATATTTATGTAGCAGTTCCTTAACTTACAAGAGAAATCTATTATCAAAACAGATAAAGCACTAATGAAGAGTTATGAGAAAATGCATGAAAATATGCTGCACAGCAATGTATTTTCAAGGAATTTTTTATAATTTCATCATTTATCATATGTGCATGTGCTTTATGTTCATTAGGTTAGTTTTAGTTAACAAGCTAGGTTCAATCTCTCCTGAAAAACTGGAGCTTGGGACTCTGAATTGAACCCAGTCCTTCAAGATGGTAAGTGACTGCTTTACTGCAGCCATCTGGCTGACTAGGTGCTATATGCTATAACTATTTTTAAACACTGTTATGTCTTTGACACATTAGTACAGTATAGGAAATGTTTCAACATATGTATATTTTGACTCATGTTTTTGCAACATGATCCACCTAAACAAGTTGGGGAGTTTTTATATCTTTTTACTAATGATAATTGTAATTTATTGCTTCTATAATCAGAATTGTATAAATATTCAAATTAAATTCATATAGAAAAATAATGCTACATTTGAAGTTCAGTTTCAATGTCTTTAAGTAAATATCAAAGTAAACTTTAATAGCAGGCAAAATTAAATAATAATAATAAATTTTTTTCCGTTTGTTTTAGGCGATTCTTTAATTAATTGTGGCATCAATAATGGATATTTTGAATGTGGTGAAGATGAAGAATGTGAAGGAGCAGTTCCACCTTATATGCCCATTCAGGGACAACGCAGGACATCATCTCTAGATAAAGCCAAAAAGAAAAAAAAAGAAAAAGATGGTTGTAAAACTCAGTAACATTAATTATGGTTATGTTTTGAAAAAATATTTTTTCAGTTCATTGTGTGGAAGAAAATAATTCCTAGTCAAAAGAAATTCTGATTCTATTCTTTGTTTGAAAAACATTTAAATAAGTGAAATTTGTTGACCATATGATAAAATCTCATATTGTTTCTATTGTAAATTATATTACAGTTATTATATAATATGCATATTATTGTAAGAAAAAAAAAAGATAAATTATGCATTGGAAATGAATCTCATTTTCCACGTTTTACAAAAAGTACGTCCATAAGTTATATTTGAAAATTGTTTACAGACAGTTCAGCAAAATTAAACTGTAATAAATCATAGCATATCAAAATGGAATCCATTTAAATGTAATATTTAAATATTAAAATTTACATCCATATTTTAAAAAAATAGTTTTATTTTTAATACTTTGAATTTTACTTTTACCAAAAATGGTTAAAAATTATGATATCAAGTCGTCCTTTACAATACTTAAAATGAAAATATTGTTACCTAATAGAAATTGAGAAATTCTGCATTTTTGGAATCATTATATAATATTTATTGATAAGAGTTTTGTATATCATGAAATATATATATATATTTCCATATTTCTTCAAATGATATATTAAGCAATTATTTGAATCTTAAAAGAAATTCTGATAATGAAATTTAAACTTGATTTTAAATTGACACTTTTTTATAAAAAAGAAATATGCTAGGAATATTGGGCTGTAAAATTAAAGTAGTGAATTTAAACATAATTAAATCTTTCATCCTAAGTTATTTTTCTAGATAACAGTAAGATTTTAAATACCAGTTATACTGTGAGAGAATCCTTATCTTTACAGTTGGTATTTAAAATTGTCATTATAGTTCTATTTATTATATGAGTGATGAAAGGATATTTTCTAAATTTTTTTTTTGCATTTTTAACAATAAATAAGCAACATTCACATTAATAGAAATACTTAAATTTCAGTACACATAATTGAATGGAATTACAAAACACAGTAAAATGATAGCTTTTTCTCTCTCATTTATAACATTTCTTACAATTTTAAAAAAGATCAATAGAATATTTCAGAAATTTGCTATCAAAAGATAAATTTATTATTTCAAAGGAAATCAATATAAAATATTTCTTGCATATATTTCAACATATATATTTTTGACAACAAATTTCTAATAATAAATCAATCATAACTTATGCAACAAATGAATTTAAATAATGAATAAAAGATTAATGATTTTACAATGCATTTAAAGATTATTTTTTGGGTACATATTCCTTTTTATTTAATCATGTTATCAGTTTTTTTATCTATTCTCAAACACTCAACTTATTAAAATTCTAATGAAATAAAACTTTAATACTATTACAAGTGATTGATAAAGATTAATCCTCCAGTTCTATGTAATCTGCAAACATAAACTGCTCTTCATTATAGCCTTGAAATCTAAAAGGAATTATAAATCTATGTTCAATAGACACATTAAAGAAATCAAAATAATGAATCTAAAACAGATTATATGAAGACAATATGAATATTAGAAAGAAATGGAGTGTGATAACTTATATATAATGATTAAATATTTATTGAGCTGATAGTCATTTATTGTATAAATTATGACCATTTTATTATTAGGAATTGTCAAAAAAATTTTGAGAGAATTAAAATTGGACAGATTTAATATTTAATCAAAAAGCTTAAGATTGTTTGTTAAAATTTTATGCAAAAATCTAAGTAACACTATAGTTTTTCCCCCCTCCTCTATTCATATATAATATAATATAATGATTTTTTAATTTATACAATAACAACTTACAATTTTATTAATTAATGTAGCTTTCCATAAATTGATGTTTTTTAGCTAAAATGAACAATTCATTAATTGTTAGCAACATTTACATAAATCCTATTTCTGAATATCCATTTTCTGCTTCTAATAATTTAAAATTTAACGATATTAATGCTTTAATTTCTAATACTTTTGTTCTTTTTCAAGATTATAATAAACATTTTTCATAAATGATGATTGGGGTAAAATAATATATTGTAATATTACTAATATTTGGCAGTTTCAAAAAAATGAGGCAGCTTACATGAAAGTGATTTTATATTAACTTAAAATATTTTGTGCAACTATATTAAAATATTGTTGAAAAATATTCAATATGCAACTTTTCTAATTTTTTTGACTGTGAGGCTTGCTACTTAAGAACTATTCCATTACTCTTAATTGATTATAATTGCTTCTTTACAAGACCTGATAGATTAAATCCTAAATGTAATTGAAATGCCATTTTCTAAACCAATCGTAAGCATAATAAATACTGCATGATTATTATTGAAACCAATAAAATATTTTGAAATTAAGACGCTTTTGTTGGAATACAATGTTTCTCCATTACTATAATTTTACAGACCAACATGCTAGGAAAAATAATTGAAAATTTTTATATTTATGGTCCAAATAATTTATTTTAGAAAAATCAAATTTATATCAATAATTTGAAATTAATATTGATATAAATAATAAAATTGGAATTTCTCAAATTCTTCCATTTTAAATTTATTGCAACATAGAATCATGATGGAAGAAACTGTTTTGATATTTATAAAATTAAGCTTGTAAAAATGAATAATTTTTTTTTAAATAATTAATGACATAAACTTTGCATATGAAAAAATGAAAGTAGTTATTTAAAAAAAGAACAAATTTATCATCCAATGTACATAAGAATTACTTTAATCTGCTTTCCATAATATAGCAGTTTTTCCATTGAAACAAATTTCTTTTGTTACAAAAAATTTTATAAATATATTGAAATTAAACAGAAGCATTTTAACTTCAGTGCCAAAACAAATTGATTTTATAATAATAAAAAAATTTTTATTTTTCCTAGAAATATTATATATGCCTATTTACATAATTGCACATTTTCAGATTTGAAAGAAGTAAATATATATAAGGATAATCTATCCTTAAATATATAAAAATTATTACTAGCCACACAGTTATTAGCGCTATACTAAAGCAATTGTTATGCACAGTGTTTTGTATTTAATGGAGAGTATTTTGGATATAAATTTTCTTGAAAAAAATCTAAGCCTTGGTGCATACTTCAGTTTATATAGCAGCTATGCATCTATCCAATAACAAAGTCCTATGATCAAAAAAATTTTGTTAAATGACAAACTTTCTCATTCTATTGAGGAGCATGTTTTCTATTTGCAGTTTAAATTTTTTAGCAAAACTATAAGCATTTGACCCAATAGATGAAGTGCTATTCTTACTGCCCTCTTATGGCAACTTGCATATAAAAGAAAAAGGTTTCATTTTTATGCAGTTTGAATAGTGTCATCTTTAAAATCTTTTTTGTGCAAACCTGGTGATTGTGTGACTAGTAGTAATTTAACTTTTTAATTTGGAGAATTTTAAGCACTGCAATTTCCATATATTTTCCCATAATATCACTTCCAAAGAATATCAGGATAAAATTATTTTTACATTATTTATAATGGAATATTGAATGTATATGCTTGTCTGACAAATTCTCAAACTTATTAAAAAAATTTTTAACAGCATTTGCTTTGTATACATTTATATATATATATTATAATAAATTTTAAAATAATGAAATTTTATGAAAACTATGTTGTTTTTTTTTATATATATATAAATACCCTTTAAAATATAAATTCAAATAATTTTAAAAAACAGTTTATATTATTTTATCATTTTTCTCCACTTTTTGTTTTGTGGAGTTAATCGATTTGGCTTCTGAACGGCTCAATTATTACGTATTTGGTTGGTGTGACTGGTTAAAATAACAGGTGGTGAGGCGAGTCGCGGTTTGCGTATCGCTGATCTAAAGCGAGACAGGTGATTTTTCTCTCAAACCGCATTAGATAAAAAAATTGATGTAAACATGAAAAAAATCATATTAAAACTATTTTTAATTTGCTATATGATTCATTACGCTGTGACGTCTGCAAATAGGCAAAATCGGGGTGTACTTTAAAATTTTTGTAATGCAAATTTTTTTAATCGCCAATAGAAAAATCTTTTCTCACTAAGAAATTTCGTTTGAAGCATTTTTCAAATAAACTAATAATTTTTGAGATAGAACGTTTAAAATCCAGGAAATAGCATCACCACGTAATGTAAATCTTCGCCTAGCGCTCGAAGATAGTGAATGTCGCCACGTCACCTACAGTCAAAACCTAATGATCAAGCGATGTCGGCCGGATTGATTGGTCGCATGGAAACGCTTCGGATCCCATCCCTTGAAAATATTTATCATGGGGTCGGGACCAGTCCTCCACTATCCGGCTGACCCCTCCGCCAGGGTGGGCAGCCGGTGGAGGAGCTGGTTTCGCCTTGTCACTTAAGCTAAGTTGACACGATCAAAGTACACTCGGTCCGAGTTTTAAGTTCGTTTACACGTTCCAAGTGTATTCTTTCTATAGTCTGATGTGAAATGGCGTATCTCGTGCTGTTGCTGACATATTATTGCAGGAGCTATACCGTCACATTAATAAACAGATTAGACGGAAGACGTTATGAAACCGAGAATGGATCAGCTTCGTAACTTCCTCTTAATAATTGCTCAGGCGTGAGCGATTAGGCTCCTCTTCCAATTTTTTGCGTGAGGTGGAAAATGAAGGTAAAAATACGTTCAAAACTGCCTACGATTTTACTAATATTCAGTTTGATGAACTCTTAAGACGCGTTAATTCTAAAATTCCATCATTTGACACAAACATGAGAGCTTCGCTCTACCTACGCGATCTTGTTTACTACTTTCCGCCATCTTAAACTTCCAATCGGCTGCCACTCGGTCCGAGTATTTTGGTTGCCATCTAAACTTCTAATCGGCTGCCACTCGGTCCGAGTATTTTGGTTGCCATCCTAGTTTACTAGACTCGGATGAAAAGGTCCGAGTGGATGCGTGCGATTCGTCCAAGCGAGCTTGGTCCGAGTGTTCTCTGATCGTGTCAACCTAACTTTAGTCTTCTACTAGAATAGAAAATAACGCCATCTGTTGACAAAAACACGCCAGGCAGTTAGTCGACATATTTGGGAATTTTTAAGGCGATGAGAAAAAAATTATTAAAAGTGGGATCATGGAGATTGGATCATTCACTATAACAACACACAGAGCCGGCCCTAGGGTAGTCGGCGCCCTGCTGCAAAGCTCTTTTATAGCACCCCTATATTATTTTAAAGACAATAGTGGCTAAATCACCTTGTAAGGCGCCCCCATACAGTCGCGTGGTGATGCTGTGCATCACTAGCATCGTGCCTTGGGCCGGCTCTGACAAAACACAGCCACAAAAACTATCCGGGTAGATCAATTTCTCGGAAAACATTCAATAATGAATCTCCTCTATCATCTTATTCTGCAATATTGCACCAAATGACTTTTTTCAAAGTAAAAAATCATCGTTCCAAGGAACAAAATCCGATACTGTAGAATCATACAAACAACAAAAATTTTAATATCTTTAAGAAAGTAATTTTAAAATTGGAAAAAGAAATAGATAAAATGTATAGAAACAAAACGTTTTATTTTGAATAATATTAAAGGTAATTCCATTGTATTTATTATTTTTTCTTAATTTTTGGCAAGTCCTGGAAATTAATGAACATATCTTATATTTCAATCTTGTAGAGATAAGTTGACTTCAGGAAAAAATGCAGTCCTCTATAAATTTGCTACCCTAAGTGATAATATGGCACTGGCTACATGAAGTTTAGGATCCATTAGAATAATATTTCCTTAAAGTATATATTTATTTCATTTAAATTAGATAATACTTATTGCCTGTAAATTCTTTTCACATATCACATTATAGCAGAGTTCTGATTATTTGAGAATATGGAACGAAGGACCCTCGGATAATGTGAAGATTTGGTAAATTTATTTAATAAATTGGATTTGAATACATAAACACCACCATGAACACACTATTTTAGATTAGACCTACTTATTAAATATTATGGCTTTTATTGTGTAATTTTAACAATGAATTATCATTCAATTTGTGTTGATTTTTTAAATTTTTGTAATAAAACCATCTTAAATTATGCAATATTTTTAATTATGTTTACACCTATTTTTTTACAAAAATCGCAAATATCAATATCAGGCAAATGGCAATTCACTACAGATAATGCAGAACCTCAATTAAATAAGATACAATTAATCTTTTGAAAATAATCAATATTAATACAGTAGAGTTTGTTCTTGGGCATTGCATTCCCATACTTCACCTAATAGCCGATCCACCATAAATTTGGACGGCTCCTAGAAATTCCAATATGATTTCACCTCTAATTTGACAAAGATGGAAAGAGGTATTAATCTATGATTTGTAAAAAAAAATTTTTTCCATTTTTTTATTAAAATTATAGATCATCACTCCTATGATGTATTAATATTACAAAATTCATGAACCTAATTTGTTTCCCAATATTTGTGATTTAAAGAAATGACTATGAATTGTTAGCATTAAAAATGAATTGCAAAATATGATGCATGAATATTACAGTTAAAAAATAAAAGAACTGACAGAATTAAGCAAATTTAAGATTTTTAATTTGTAAAAAAGTTAAATTATCTCAATATCTTATAATTGCAATACAAAAACAAAAATTGAAGTTTTTACAATTTATTTCTTGGCCAACGGGCAACTTTCAAAATTATTAAATGATAAATATCTTTAATGTATTCCATGATGGCAAAGTGGTCAATATACAGACCAGTTATTTTTGATTAGTTAATGAATCATTTTGTGACAACTAAAATGATTATGTTATTTCTGGGTTTAACAGAGAAATTAAAAGTTATTACAATATTTTACTTAGATTTAAGAAAAATATTTTAGTCTTGATCCCAGTCCCCTCCATTAGATTTTGGTTTTGGTCCACCTGCTGGCTTGGCCATGATTATCTGAAAATAAAATATACGCACATAAGTAAATACACCTCCAACACAAGTTTAAAAAATAAATTCTTACTTGATCCACTTTGAGAATGGTGCAAGCAGCATTAGTTGCATACTTAAGGGCCCAATGTTTAGTAAGATACAGATCGAGTATATATTCACTGATGTCTTTCACAGATGTTCCTTCAACCTAAGGAGGCTTATATTAATTATAAATTGCATATATTTTAATAGTTATTTATTCCTTTTTTACCTCTGCATCAAATCCTACTTTCATTTTTCCCTCCTGATGTTCAGCATAGAGATTGGAAATTACCTCTGTAGGCTGTTTATAAATTAAAGTTCATAAAATTTTTTGAAATATTATAATTGAATCTTGTGTCCTAGATAATTTACCTTGACTCCTGAATTTTCAGCCAGAGCACGAGGCAATGATTCTAAAGCTTCTGCAAATTTTTTTACTGCGTATTGTTCCAAACCAGGCAATTGCTAATAATTATAATTTCATTATTGAAATAGAAAAAATTTATTGCATAAAGAACAAAACATACATAATTATAAATAATATTACTTTAAAAAGAATATAGGGTGGCATATAAGTATTATTGCAACATGTCATTTTAAGTGTTAACATCAAAATTATTGCAAATCTTACCTCACCATAAGATGCTATTTGTTTGGCAAGTTCAATTTCACTCGCTCCTCCACCAGGAATTAATCGCCCATCCTATAAATAATAAAATTGGCAAAATTATTTACTATTTTTCATTTAAGAAAAATACATTTATGATGAGTTAGATATAATCATTGCAGTAAAATTGTTGTTATTGTGGGATTAGATAGATAATTATCTTTGAAAACTTAGCAAATGACCAACAACTGTATCTCTGGATACCTTTAAAATTTGTTTATTTGATAACCAAAAATATCACAAACTCTTTCTTTAAACGTCAATAGGAAGATAAAACAGCACTACAAGCAAGGTATTCACAGATTTATTAATCAGGAAAAACGTTTTCGGACCAGATTAGAGTCCATCATGCTTCTTAAGTATTGTAGAACTGATGATGGACTCTAATCTGGTCCGAAAACGTTTTTCCTGATTAATAAATCTGTGAATACCTTGCTTGTAGTGCTGTTTTATCTTCCTATTTGTTTATTTGGTTTTACTGGAGGATCATGTTGAATACACTATATTTTAGTAAGACCATCTGCTGTTATTAGATGAATTTTCATCAAGTTTTTCAAAATTTTTTAATTAATATACAAATTATCAGGGGAAGTAACATTAATGAATATTAGAAGGTTTATGCATATAATTGCTAATTTCATTCCTAATCCATCACTTCTGTAAAATTCTATTTGATTGTTTGATTTTATTTAATATTCTGGAAATTTTTTATTTAAAAAAAATTTAAAATTTAATACATATTTTATCTTAGTTTGATTTTCTCATCATATATAAAAAATACTTATTATAGAAAATTTTAAAAATATCAAAAGGAGTTTTATGTAAAGTATCTGTACATTACATTAATTACTATTTACTACCCTATAGCCATCATTTGACTTTGAAGTCCCATTACTTTTGAGTTATAGTTTCAAACTGTATATATACAAGAATAAAGGATTGATAGTAAATGATTTAGAAATAAAAATAAATGCACAAATATAATAAATATTTATCATTTGCATAATAGTCATTGTTGTATTTTTATCATGAGAATTAAAGTGATTTTCTGATAAAAAATAAATCAAAACCTTAGAAAGCAAATGGAAGTGGGCATAATGTTTCCTCCCAAATGCTTACTGAGTACAGCTGTGTGATATTTATATTAAACACTCTAATATTTAATAAATAGAATGAAAAGTCTGAAGGACAATATAGAGTTATGTCAGACAAAAAAAAATAAAGGATTATTGGTTAATTTTCATTCTATTTATTAAATATTAGTCTGAAGGACAATATAGAGTTATGTCAGACAAAAAAAAATAAAGGATTATTGGTTAAGAAAATGACAGATGACATAATTCAGTAGAATGCAAACAAATCATACAGGAAAACAAATTTCTTTTAAACAGAATAAAAAATTAGTGTCAATTAATGAAAATGAATACATTTTCTTTAAAGTATTTAAACTAATTTTCAATTTTAAAAGAAGAATATAATAATTTTATAAAAGAGTGTGAAAAACAGAAAATTTTTTTGCTGGGGCAAATTTACCAAATTTAAAATATTTTTAATTAATCATAGACAGAAAAGGATGATTCTACACTGTTAGTTCATCTCAGTCAAATTAATAATGAACAAGCCAAACTTCCCCTGGCGGATAAAGTTTTAAGTTATATTTCACTTTAGATAGAGATAAATAGGAAAACTATTTAAAAGATACATTGTGAATAGTACTGTATATTTATTCGAACTAACCGAAAATTAACATTAATTTGTTAATTGATATCATAAAAGGGGAGACCGAAAATTAACATTAATTTGTTAATTGACATCATAAAAGGGGATGGACTAAACGAAAATTAACATTAATTTGTTAATTGACATCATAAAAGGGGACGGACCTTTGTTAGTAAGACTGGTCTATGCTTACATGCATTAATCAAATATTTGCTCACACTAAGTGTAAAACGGTATCATTTTTAAAATTAATCGAATATTTGCTCGCACTAACTGAAAAATGGTATCAATTTTAAAAGAGGCGAAGCTTTGTTAGTAAGACTGGTCTATGCTTACAACTCGCATTTGACATCATTAAAGGGGACGGACCTTTGTTAGTAAGACTGGTCTATGCTTACAACTCACATTAATGAAAATTTGCTCGCACTAACTGAAAAACGGTATCATTTTTATAAGTCGCCGAGCTTTGTTAGTAAGACTGGTCTATGCTTACAACTCGCATTAATCGACAGCTTTGTTAGTAAGACTGGTCTATGCTTACAACTCGCATTAATCGAATAAATGGACCTTTGTTAGTAAAACTGGTCTATGCTTACAACTCGCATTAATCGAATATTTGCTCGCACTAAGTGAAAAACGGTATCATTTTTATAAGTCGCACTAATCGAATATCGTAACTGAAAAACGGTATCAATTTTATAAGTTGAGATCGGAAGAGCGTCGTGTAGGGTCTATGCTTACAACTCGCATTAATCGAATATTTGCTCGCACTAACTAGTCTATGCTTACAACTCACATTAATCGAATATTTGCTCGCACTAACTGAATCTATGCTTACAACTCGCATTAATCGAATATTTGCTCGCACTAACTGAAAAAAAAGGTATCATTTTTATAAGTTTACACTTAGTGTTTCTGATTTCCCGGCCTTTGAATCATTTTTATAAGTAGCACTAATCGAGGCCTACCTGTATTTTTGCTATCATTTTTATAAGTCGCACTAATCGAATATCACATTATTCGAACTCGAACTAATCGAGACCTACCTGTATACTTAAAATGCTACCTAACGCCATTGGCAATAATTATAGCTTCGTCAATTCTAGATATAGTATGTGTTTCTCACAAGTTTAGATTAATAAGTTTCTAATTATAATCGCAACCTGAACGAAAATTACACAATTATAATTGTTTTGTATTATTTATTAACTGTATGTGATATTTATTTTACTGCATGTTATTTTGAAGTAGTAATACGGTACTGTAATCTTGTAAGAAAAGAAAACTATATTAATTTCGAAAAATAAAATAATTTCCAATTGTAAAATAAGTTTTGTTAAACTGGATAATCAGAATTAGCTTAAATATATATCTACTGGTCAAGGAACATTTCAAAGTGTAATCATAATTTTTTATTGGTGCATTTTCATATAAAATCCATCAATTAAAACTCCGCAAAGTCATATGAATATAATTAAGACACGACTGCTGGTTATTTAAAGTAATAAAAATAAATTAGTTAAAACTTGTTTCTTCTGATTGTATTAATTTTAAAATATTTTAAGAATTCCTTCTGAAAACACCAGTTTCATGAAAAATGAAAATTTAAGCATTCGTAATTGCATTACATGGAGCAAAGGATACATAGAGCGTATTAAGTGTTGTGACGAATAGAAAAATAAGAATATTCAATCTATTAAAATTGATTCAGATAATATCATGGTTTATTCAGCACAAAAAATTATGTTATTAAATTTTCTACATATCCCAATGATTTGTTATTTCCTAGACTAAGCTTCAAAACAGAATTCGAAAAAATTCGATTTAGACGTTTTAAATAAAAATAAGTACCCTATAGCATTCTAACTTTAACTAGCTTCTATAATAGTAGTTTTCAATTGACCTGATATATGTTTTTCTTTTGTTTATATTTTATTACTATATTTTATAGTAATAAAATATGAATAATCGTCGCCAGAAAAATGTCGGCAATAAGCGATTAAAATGTTTCATTTAAATTTTTTATATTGTCACATTTAAACTTTCTGTTGTATTTAGTCAGTCAATGTTTTAATTAGATTTTATTAATGGCAAATAATATTTTTCAAAATTGTAATATTTACTCTCCATCCCATAAATACTTCTTTACTTTCGAATGTTTAGTGCTGTGGGTGTTCTTAGTTTCGCCAATCATTTAATACAGTATAAAGTGTATGAATGGCGGTAAGCCACAGAGCCAACGACAAGGCGACACCCGTTCTGTGGATGTACTGTACACCTCGACGGCTAGAACCACCAATCGAGGTGTAGGAATGTGGCTGGACCGGTCGCTTCAGTTATCTTCATTAGCACATCCCATAAATGCTTCTTTACTTTCGAATGTTTAGTGCTGTGGGTGTTATTAGTTTCGCCAATCATTTAATACAGTATAAAATGTATGAATGGCGGTAAGCCACAGAGCCAACGACAAGACGACACCCGTTCTGTGGATGTCACCTCGACGCTAGAACCACCAATCGAGGTGTAGGAATGTGGCTGGACCGGCCGCTTCAGTTATCTTCATTAGCAGAACGCATCATCTCACGTAGTCCGTACTAAAAGACTGATTCGGGACAGTGCAATGGGATCAGAGCACCAAATCCAACCACATTCCGGCCGCTTCTTCACCAGCACGAGGATGGATGGGCTGGGGCCACTTCGGTGCGCACCAAACGACGCCAAAAACGACGAATACGGGCTGTCCATCCCGTAGGGCAGGATCCCTGGAGACGGGGGAGGGCTGATGTTGTTGCCCGGGATCTCGGAAGGAATGAATCTGTGCGCACCAAACGACGCCAAAAACGACGAATACGGGCTGTCCATCCCGTAGACTCGGGTTCTCTCCGCGGCTCTTTGGGTTTCCCTCCGTTGACTACTCTGCCGCAACAGAGACAGCCACCGGCAGGATCCCTGGAGACGAGGGAGAGCTGATGTTGTTGCCCGGGATCTCGGAAGGAATGACTCTCGTCATCCACATCCGAGATCGGAGTCGTCCGGACTTGGACCAACCCGTACCTCTTCCTCAAGCAATCCAGCCTCTCTTGAGGGACGGCCTGATGACGTTCTCGTCGCCACTCTTCGAATATCTTCTTGGGTGGCGGGGGCTCCTTGCCCGTCACCGTCGTGTAGAACCTCGATGCCGCACCCTCCATTCTACTCATGCTGGCTTCCACAGCCCTCTCCTTGCTCCTTGTCGTGTAGAACCTCGATGCCGCACCCTCCATTCTACTCATGCTGGCTTCCACAGCCCTCAACTTTCGCTCTCTCTCCTTAAGTCTTTGCCTCCAAATCTCCATCACTGCAAAGAAAAAAACAAGAGCTCGATCTGACAACAGACCAACAATAAAACTGATTGTGCCAACAAAATGCTGTTAAGGGTATTGTTGGCAGCCATTTTTCTCATTCATAAATAATTTTAATATTTTTGCAAAATTTTCTTAATTCTTAAATCCCACTGTTATTTACAAGATACTTCACACCATCTAGGGTATCTGTTTTTATTCTACACATTTCAAATTCTTTTTTCATCTAAAAGGCAAAATATTACGCGGAAAGAGAAAAAAATTCGAAGATATCACTCTAATTTGAATAATTCGAATTAAAATTTGAAAATTAAACTAAAAGCCTAGAATATATTTAATGAGGATGATCAATTATTTAAGAAAATGCTTTTAATTCTCTAATATATTTCGTTTAAAACTAAACATTGATCATTTAAATATTTCATTAAAATTTTTATCCTAAATAAATGTCAATTTTGGTTTTCGATATACGAATTAAATATACAGCATAACGAAAATTATTTTAACGTCCTTTTTATGTATTTTTAATGTCAATTAAAGACATATCAAAAGGAGAGATCAGACTTGACCTCTCGATATCTCTCCATTAAGGCCCAGCTGTGATCTGTGTGGAGATCTAAATTTGTCTCGAACAGGCCATTTATTAATGCAATAGGTTGAAAATAAATAGTATCGTTGATTAGAAAAACAGGTACAGTCCTCTTTAAAGCTATTGGAAAAATTTCAACGAAAGCCTGAATATCTTTGTTGTTTTATTGTGGAGATCTAAATTTGTCTCGAACAGGCCATTTATTAACACAATAGGTTGAAAATAAATAGTATCGTTGATTAGAAAAACAGGTATATTAGAGTCCTCTTTAAAGCTATTGGAAAAATTTCAACGAAAGCCTGAATATCTTTGTTGTTTTATTCCAAATTCTAATCGGAGGATGTTCAACTGGAAACATGTTGTGCTGGAGGATCCGGATTCAATTTCAGATCTCACATTTCTAAAGTTCTTCCATCCCTATCCCATCTCCTGCTCCCTGAATCCCATCCTCGCCGGATGTTCAACTGGAAGCATGTTGTGCTGGAGGATCCAGATTCAATTTCAGATTTCACATTTCTAAAGTTCTTCCATCCCTATCCCATCTCCTGCTCCCTGAATCCCATCCTCTCCTGATGACGATTCAAGACTTTCCAAGACTTATATTATTTTCAATTTGTTCCGCGGGACCGAAATTAATGCTAAAAATTTAAACTTTTGCCAAATAACAGTATCTGAGTTATGAACCAAACTTAAATATTAATTATGTAACTTAAGTACTAATTATACAGAATGATAATCCGAATTTTCAAAAATATTTATTCAAATAATGAAAACAATTACGAAATAGTTGAGATCTTATTAGTTCAGCTTTACTCTCTTCCAATTATTTTCCTAGGCAACTATGAAATGAAGTCGTTAGAATTTTATGATTTTTAAAAAATAATCATGCATTTAAAAAAATACATTCATCAAAAAATATCATAAAAATGTCTTTTTAATTTTTGTTTGATCTTTTGTTATTTATATTTTTTTATTAAAACTGTTCAGATCTATTTTCATTCTTCATTTCAAAGCTAATTAAAACTTACACCAACGATTTGTTCCAACACAATCCAATCAATTTCAAACTTTCAGAAAAGTGTACAGTATCATATTTTTATATAAAGGGTAAGAAAATTTTGTAACATACAGACTGCTGATAGTTACAAACTTGTTTTAAAATATGTAGAAATAAAATCCTAAAATTTTCAAATTTGTCCTTTATTTTTTCTATGAAAATATGGTCACCTTAATTATATTGTAAATTTAAAACTTACCCAGCAGTACAGGAACAACATGCATTCATTAATTTCAAAGTGACATCAGTTTCAATCAAATACTTCTATACTATGTGATTCCTTCTTTTTTTCTTTGAGAACGCCAGCATTTGGCCGATAATATATTTTCTTTTAAAACAAGTTCATGTATATAACTTGCACAAAAATAGGAATAACAACGTTCTTTTGCTCTTCATGTATTATTTGAATTGCGCTTAAAGTAGACAATGCCTATTTTGATTGTAAATTTATTCAGATTTTGTAGAGACGTCATGATAGTACACTCAATCACTCGACCACGTGTGATTTGTTTTCCGCCATGTTGTGATGTCCAGTAGCGCCGAGAGAAATCCCGGGCCCCGGTACAAACCAGGTTTTGGGCCCTATATATATAATAAATTCTTATTGTTAGGAAGCGGCCCGGGCCCTTCAATCTTATAGGGCCGGGGAATTTGTCTCCTCTTCCCCGCCCTTTCGGCGCCACTGGTGACGTCACGGAAGTGGGTGTTTTCCATGAAATCGGTCAATTGTCGCCTTACCGAAGCACGACGAAAGTGGTACACATCGAAAAGGGGGCCGAAACACAAACGCAAAAAATCCATAATGGACCAGGGGTCAAAGGTCAAGCGTTTACGAGATACAGAGACATCTAGGTGGCATAAATAGTGGAGCACGGGATAGTGGGCAGCGAGGCCAGGCACAACGTCAAACCTCATGCGCCATTTGCAACAAACGGAACTTTGAGGGTCTATATCTCGTAAACGTTTGATCTTTGACCCTTGGTTCACTAGGGATTTTTTGCGTGTTTCGGTCCCCCTTTCGATGTGTACCACTTTCGCCGTGCTTCGGTAAGGCGACAATTGTACCATTTATAGGATTCATAAAGAACTGAAGAATAGAATTTTTTGACGCCGGATAAGAAACGGAAAACGACGAGGTATCAACGATCGTCTAATAAGGTATGATGATTTTATAATCAGCAATCTGTAAAAATTTTTTATTTTGTATAAAAAAATAGAAAAATATTTTGTGCAACGATGATCGCGTAAGGATGTGTTTCTATTTTTTGTAGTGCTTTGCCCGGTAACTAAGTCTCGGCGTGACGTATATGTGATGTCTGTCTCAACTTAAGGTGAAACAGACTATAGTTTTAAAAATCGAATTAAAGGGCGTGCTTGAATGTGATGTTTCTTCCGCAATAATAGAAAGAAAAAGATAAACTGCCAAAGTTAGTACAGATATCACTCCTATAACACGGTAGATAAGTTCCTGAAAATCACCCTGTTGTGTGAAACCGTTTTTATACGAGACCTAGAGCCAATACAAAAAGGAAAGTTACGTTCCAAAACCAATTCAAAATAAACAACTTTCTTTAGTTCCACATAAGAAGCTTAATATTTATTAAGAATATTAATAATACGAAACATAAAGAAGGAAAAAATATAAGCCCTTAAAAAACAATATATGTAAAACAGAAGGAAAGAGAAAAGTATAGGGGAGAGTGGGCCAAATAAGACATGATCCACATATGAAACAAAAGGCATATTTCCTACACCTGCTGCTTTTTTTTAAATGTAAAATGCCGCCTAAATACAATTCTTTATCGCCATTACTCATATGTCTATTTTCAGCACACTCTCTCTATGAGAATTTTTAATAAAGAATTTTTTTGTTTTAAGATGAGTTTTGTAAAAATTTTTAGTTGAGGATTTTCTTTTTCTGTTCTAGATGATGAAAGTGTTGTCAAAAAACAATGTTTTTGCTAGAAACTGTAATAAATTGTGCATATTCTGTTATTTACTGGCTTTAAAAGTTATACGGAACCAATTTTTTCTGTAGGTTTGTGTTTCAAGGATAAGTGGGCTACATTGAAACTTCAAAATAAGTTGTCCACACTGAGACATTATTTCACTGTGGCTCATACTAATAATTTTGTGCATACATTGATTATTGAAAGCTTGGATTTATTTAAAACTTGCAGATTGTAACCTAGATACTTCAAGAAAGCATGACAAGAAACAGACTGATATTAGGGTTTTTGAAGAGGAACATATGAGAGAAGCAGTAAGAATGGCCAAAAAGTTGGAGATTATGTTTTTGTTAAATTTGAGAGAAAAAAGGAAAATGCCATTTTTTATATTGCTAATTTGACTAAGGATGTAGATGAGGATGGAGATTTTGAAAGAAATTCCTAAGAAGCGGAAAAACGGGGAAATTTTTCGTACCTAATATTCCCGATATGGCATCAATATCCAAAAGCGATATTAAAATGATACTACCTGAGCCAATAGTTCATGGGCAAACAAAACGCCAAAATGCTTATTTATGTTTTGAAGTAAGTTTCCAGAGTTTAAATGTTCAATAATTTTATATATATATTTCCACTTTGAGCATGTTCTTTTTTCTTTAATTGTATAATTTGTTTTTATTTTTTCATTCCTTGTATAACTGAAGTTTCGTATAAATAAAACATATTCATACTTAACTGTTTTTCAAAGTTATTTAGTATTCTGATATTATGTCTCATTGTGACCCATGCAGTGTCTCACATTACCCTTCAGGGGGTACAGTGAGACTGAAAGGTATTCTTACACAAAAGTGTAAGTATTACTTTATACCATTCAAAATATAACTCTGGTAAAATTCAGGGAGTTACTCTAGAGCAGCGCTTTTCATATTACCCTTCAGGGGGGTACAGTGAGACTGAAAGGTATTCTTACACAAAAGTATAAGTATTATTTTATACCATTCAAAATATAACTCTGGTAAAATTCAGGGAGTTACTCTAGAGCAGCGCTTCTCAAATTTTTCCACTTGGCGACCCCTTTTACCCGAGAAAATATTTTCGTGATCCTGAGTTTAGAGGAATACGAATTAAAACATTTGCTAAAAATTCTGCGACCCCCAAATTTTGTTACGCGACCTTGAGTTTAGAGGAATACGAATTAAAACATTTGCTAAAAATTCTGCGACTCCCAAATTTTGTTACGCGACCTCACAGTTTGAGAAGCATTGCTCTAGACTGTAAGAAATCTCATAACATCATACATACAAAATTTCCATACAACAGAATAAAAATAAAAAAAAAACATTTTTATCTCAGAATATAGTCACTCTCTCCTGCAATCTATATAGCATTCATATGATAATTATATCTTATTTACCCCTATTTCGTTAAAACGAGAACTTTTTTTTTATTTTTAACAATATCAACTTCACTTTCTGAACTTTTTCATGCATTTAAAATTGGAGTATCTTCTGCTGTCTTTACAAAATTTGTCATCTAAGGCTGGATTCACACTGGTCTGCGATCAGGAGTACGACTACGACCATGATTGACGGCTTGCAACAGAACATGCACATTGATCACAACCGGCTTCACAATTTTTCGAATCAACCAATAGCAACTGCGTAAACAACAGCCAATAAGAGCTGATGTAGCATACATTCGTAAGAGATGGCTAAATGCCTCCTTTCTATTGGCTATCGTAATGACGTCAACAGATGGCCAAATGCCACCTTTCTATTGGCTATCGTAATGCGTAGTCGCTGCGACCGCGACAATATTCAGCAAGTTGAATATTGTCGTGGTCGCAGTAAAGAGTCGGGAAGCGAGGCCTGATGGGATTGTTTCTATAGCAACGGTCGCGGTCGTGGTTGCAATCGCAGTCGCAAGGCCAGTATGAATCCAGCCTAACCCGCTACCACAAGCTAGAAAGTTCCTTATTACCAGTGTGAATCCAGCCTAACCCGCTACCACAAGCTAGAAAGTTCCTTATTAACATATATCCAAAAATAATGAGAGAAAAAAATTTTTTATTCATAAAAATTTTTCTTCTCTTACACATTCCTCTATTGAAGAATAAAACTTATTTCTTATCCAAGAACTGAACGTTTGAAACACAAAATACTCAATTGTCGCCAAGTAACTCAAATTCAAATCGAAATCGAAAATAGACTGCGTATCGTCCCTCTCGTAGCAAACTAGAGAAGTTGCATTTATGACTAATTTTAGCAAAGTATTTCTCAATGATTCCATTTTATGTGTGTATTGTGTTCAGTGACGTAACCAGCTTTTTCTGGGTGGGCCACATCGATGTGAAAGAACATTCTCCTGTATGCACTTTATGTAACAGAATGCTTGATGATCGGTTAAGCAATTTAGCAATCATGTTCATCGAGAGAAAAATTGCAAAAGCCCTCAATTTGGATAAAGTAATCGATCGTTTTGCATCATTAAGTAAAAATCACCGCATAATTTTGTATTGAGCTGATATCAAATAAATACTTATATTTACCAGCATTTTGAAAGTTTATTTATTCTTTCCAGCTAATCGCATTAATTAAGTACTGCGTAAAATGTGCAAAGGACGCGTTTTTTCGCAGCTTTTACATAAAGATTTTTATCGCTATTAGCGTGAAATTATGTGGGCTTAAATTATACTTGTGGATTTTATTTTCATTTTATGGAATACAAGCCGTCTTGGATTATGAGATTTTTTTTTATTTTTGCGTATTTTACGCCCCCTTTCCAATCAGGGAGATTACTAAGGGGGCGGGGCCAGTTTGGCCCACCCGTAGTTACGTCCCTGCTGATTGGGAAGGGGCGTAAAACTAAAAAAAATAGTTGTTAAGCAAAAAAGTCAATAAATAATGTACAATATATGATATCCCCAATGACAAATAGATTGTTATACTACGACATTTTTGCTTATGACTTCTTTGCGTTCAGAAATTTTTTAAAAATCATTGAGCGGGTCAAGAAATTTTAATCATTGAAATAAGAAATATTTTAGAAAATAGAAATAGACAATATAGATAGGTACTTAAATAATAAAAACTTCAATTAAGTACATAAAAATCTCAATATTTTAAAGTAGTTTACGATTTTATGTTGGGCCGCATGGGGCCCACGAGTTAGACAGCCCTGATTTAAATGAACATAATTTTATTTAGACAAATTAAACATCATTTAAATACATCAGAAGATATTTTAAGTTTACGAAATCGTTCCGAACGTTTGTCATTTTTATTTGCAAATTCTTCTATGAGTAGTTTGATATTAACTTTTTAGCTCTGTCGCATTCTATGGGTTTCGTTTTTACAAAACTCAGGTTTAACTGTTCTGCGTTAAATTCGAGGTTATTGGGGATTGATTATTTGGGTTTTAGAGGTTTTTTTCTTCAGGGTGAGTTGGGGCCCCATGAAGCTCGGGACCCCCGCGTCGCGCTGTCTGTTGACAGTCAGCTACTCTACTGATTCATATCTGAACAGTTATCCAATCGTAATATCCATATTTGCATAACAAACATTTTCACTTAACATGATTATGCAACAAAAATAACTGTTTCCCAAAAACCAACCTTTAGATCCTCATCCTGGATTATTATTATTAATTGATGACTGAAGAGGCTATGGTAAATTGATAAAAATATGAAAAACTGAATTGAAATCATTAAAATATGTATTTTATTAAATACATTATTCTTGGATTAACATTTTGTTACCCACAATCAAATTTTAAATTCACATGCTAGAACTACAAATCAATTGTAATATAGAAGCAAAACTCATATTCTCCAATTTTTTTGATATTGAATTAAGATTTAAAAATAACCATAATTAAAGAAAATTGGATGGATTATCAACGTTATTTTATTAAAGGAATTGAATTTGAAAGAATTTTAAAATTGACTATCATAAAGGCTCAAAAAGTTTTATTTTAAGTTGATAATATAGGAATTATTTCAGTATTTTATAGTTCTTTTTGTATTTGTATTGAGAAATTTTTTAATTGTTATATTTTATATTATATTAAATGCTTTCATTTACATTTTTAATTGTTATAAATATTGTAATGCCAAGTTTGTCATTTTAAAAAATGAAAATTTTGATATGGAGACATTATCAATCAATGTTGCCTAGAATTCCCCTTTTCCTTGAGCTGGCACTGGAACCAACACAGCATAATTAATGGGAAATAAAAGATGAGAAATAGGAGTCATGTTATCTTCTGATTATAAATTTAAAATATTAGGTACTAATTAGCAGCAAAACTTTTGAAATATATGAATTATCAATATTAGATTATCATCACTTTGGGTATCTGTGGGGGCACTAATGATTGACTGAAAATTTTAAAAAATTTTCCAAATAGATCAGTCCAACTTGATGTAAATGCTTAGTTTCAATAAAATATGCAAATAAAGTTGATAATTTTTTTATAAGATATTATGTAAAATGATTGATGACCACCTTTTTCTATTCTATTCTTGAATGAAAATGTTCAATTAATTTTAATTCTTAACTTTTAATATAGCTATCCACAGCATTTAATACAAACAATATATTAGTTTCTATAAAAAAAATCACAATACATAATAAAAATTCAGTTTATTTAATACTAATGACAGTATAAATTTATATACATGAAATTTCTTTACAGGAATACAAATAAACTGACAACTGGAATGGAAAAATTATATATAAATGATTAACAAATAAATTTTTAATTTTACCATTTAATTTGTGAAAAGTATTATATTTTGAAATCATCATCATGTTATAAAAATATTAATACTATTACATGAAAAAAAATTTTTTTAATATAAATTATCCAATTTTGTAGTAAGTATGTATATTTATGTATATATATTTCTATTATATGAACAATCTTAAGTTCAAGTATGTGTAATAATATCAAATGATAGAATTTTCAGTTAACTTTCCACCCAAAACTTATAAATTACATAATAAAAATTAATGCTTTCATATTTAAAAGCACAATCACTCATGTTGTACAAAAGGATTAGGAATAGATTCCATTCCATCCATAGGGCAAATTACTACTACTGCTGTTCCTCGACAAACTACTAAACCCAAATGGCGAGTATCATCGGTTAATTTGTATGGATCATCAGGATCTAGAATTAAAAATTAATAAAATATTAAATATAACTGAAAAATTTACCTAATTTCAAATAGGAATGTTCAAATCAAAAATATCAAAGAATTATGCTACGGAGAAATAATTTAACAATTTCTGTATTAATTTTTTTGGAACAAATGATACTTAATAACAATATTAATTTCATTTAACTATCATAATCATCAAGCAAGCAAAAGAAAAAATTTATTTAATATTATAATTATTAAAAAAATTAATATAGTTGGTTCTTGTTTAACAATACTTCAGTTAACATCATTTCTATCTTACATTATGAGCAAAAATTAATTAATAATTTATTTAAAAAATTAAAATTGTTAAAGCAGTAGAATGGAATAAAGTCTTTTCTATTTATATTTCTCTTCAAAAGAGACAGAAAATGAGGAAATCCATAGTAATTATAGAAATTTGGTAACTAAGAGTAATTTAGTATTCATATGGAATTATTTCTTATAAATTAATTATTATTAAAGTGTTTATTAATATAGGGATATGAAGTTAATAACTGTCTGATATTTATTTGCAATGGGGAAATTAAATTGATGCTAAAAAATCCAAATTTCTCAATTCTGTTGAGCTTTTGTTCTTTGTTGCTTTTTTTATGCAAATATATAAAATTTATAGAATATAAATACATATTGGTTTTGATTAACATGAAAAAGTGCATAGATATAGAAACAATTTATAAATAAAAATATTTACATGAAAGACAATGGTGTCTAATCTTTAAAACTTAGCAGCAATAATTATTATATCAATATTCTTTTTTGCATACGAAAATATAATCAAAATCTAAAAATTAGCTAAAAGCCAACTTATAATTAAAATTTTTACCTCTTTGGTATTCAGTTGTGTTGTCTAAAACCAAATTTAAAAGGGGATCATATCCTTTCAAGACTCCTGTTGCTGCAATAATAAAAATTTTTATAATATATGAAAAACAACAAAAATTTCTTTCTTTATTATTTAACAATACATAGTTAAATATTTTTGGAATCTGTCAAATAAGTTTTTACTTTCTTCAAAATTATTCATTTTTTAACATCATATGCAGATTTCTGTTTTTGTTTTTTTTATATATACATAACTATACATTTATATACATACATACGTGATAGTTTATGTGTAGATACATAAACTACATACACAAACTAGAATACATATAACATATTATATATATTTTATTTTGTTGAATTTTTCATTTTTATAAAAATCTTTGCAAAAGTAAAATCTTTTACAAAATAAGAAAAAATATTTTTATTTAATTTGTAGAAAATTTTTATATGATTAAAAAATAAATATAAATTTTTTTAAATCAATATGATAAATGTAGAAAAAGTAACATAACTAAAAAATAAATATAAATTTTTTTAAATCAATATGATAAATGTAGAAAAAGTAACATAACTAAAATCCCATTCTACAAAAGTTTCACCTTTTAGACTTGTGCAAAATATTCATAATAATGAATAATAAATAATTCATCTATGTACATTTTTTCAAGTTTCTTTCAGTCCTGTAATCTAAATATTTCATATATAATTTATTATTTTATAAAAAAATTGTTAGATAACAATTCCAGATTATATGTATTTTTGTATGTTTTCAACTATTCTTATGTAAAATCATAACCATTGCTTAAAAATAACAGCAACAGTAATATTAATTATAATTATAATAAATTATAATGTTAATAAAGTAGAAAACAAAAATAAAAATGGTAGATATTTAAGGATTTTAAATTTTATGCAAAATACATTTTAATACAAGTATTATAAGTCATAATTTTCTCTTAAATTTTTTTAATATTTCTACAGTATTTGGGAATTTTTAGTTTTGTTAGACTAAATATATAGATTTGCCAGACTAATTGCACAGTTTATAAAATATACAATAATTTTATATCAATTCCTGATTCTATAACAATAAGTCAGATGAGTTTTAATTAAAAAAATTGCAAAATAGCAATACATATTAAACAGATTCATTATTACTACATTTCTTAAATCTGTTATTAAAGTATTTTCTATGTTCTATTTGCAGTTATATATAAAAAAAGAAAATACACACTCATTATGGTATATAACAAAAAAATAAAAAATACATTATATTGCAATATATGATAATACAAAGCTTATTGTTTGTATCATCATTTACTGTATCTATTATTTGATAAAATTTAATCATTATTTCATTGCTTATTCAATATAAAATGGAATGAAATATTTACAGCTTTCTACTTGCTGTATTTACTAAACTGTAAGTCAATCTTTTTTAAACATTTATTGTCTGAAAATGCCCATTAGATTAGAAGCAATTTCATATAGCAAATACAATAATGTTATAGGCTAAGCATTCCCATTTTTTTTTAATAGTCTGAAGTCAAAGAGGGGAAATCCCTCTTTGACTTCAGACTATTAAAGAACCCTAAGGCTACGTTCAGATGGCGATTTTTTCCCATATACCGTATACGAGATTTTATCGAATAGAGCAGTGACAACACAATATATATAAAAGCTTAAATATTGTTCACATGGACTCCATGCGGAGAAATCCCGTGTTTGAGAAATATTTTTTACCATGTACTGTCCGAACTGGTCACCGAGGAGGCTGCATCTCAAAACGATTTTATCGAATACAACACGCAGTGGCACTTATGTTGATGTTGTATTGTTCACACGAACAAACTTGTCTCTCATATTCGAGACGCGCACACATAGTTGTGATTGTGACGTAGCCGCAGACAGTTGTCAAAAACGGAGGACGGATTTCCAATATCGATCGAGTCATTAATACCAATATAAAAGAAGTAGAATACGTGGATCCATCATGGCGCACACTAAACAACTAGCTGCTTTTCATTCAATTTTCATGTAACATTAAAATCAAATCTAATAGTCGCTGTCTGAACGTAGCCTAAGAGAACTTAAATCACTGTATGAATCTGAAGAGGGCTTTAAAAAGCCAAAAACATTCGTTCAATAAAAAAAAATTTTTTGTTATGAATATATATCTCTCTGCTGCTAATAGTGCTTTTTATCTGTATATTAGTAAGAGTTTAAGCAGTTTGTACTAAGTAAATATGTTTAAATATCTTACAAAATTTATGTTTCATAATAAGATTTCTCATTTAAAATTGTATAGTCAGATAAATTGTAACTTGATATGATGACCTAATAAAAATTTTGTCTTGTAATATTGTCTTATTGTATCTTATCAGTTTTAGAAAATTTATCAAAAAATTTATTTTAATAATTATATACTATACACTTGTTGGAATGATATATGTTTGGAATTATAACTGTTTAATAATTATAAAATTATTATTGTTACAGCAAAAACATTTTAGAACACAATATTAGAAATGATGGAGATATAGAAAATTCCAAGCAGATGCATCAAAAATTCCTATAAAAGAAAAACAGGGACCAAGTACTTGATTGTTATTATATATCCAATGTTATGTTCTAGTTAAGGAATTTAAAATTTCTCATGCATCAAAAAATGCTACAAACCAATGTACTTTAAAAGAAAATAATAAAAATTAGAAAAAATAAAATAAAAATTAATTTCAGCAGTTATCATCTCCTCACTCACTCTAGAATGGCACTTATGGATTATAAGCAAAGATCAAAAATTTTAAGCTAGATTTGAGATCTAATTAACTTTCTGGCTGAATGGCTAGATGATTATTGTTCACATTATTAAAATAAAATAGTTGCTTTGTTTTGAAAAATTATTTATGATATTTATTATTGTGATGTCTCCTTAATCTTGTTCTTGAATAATCTAAATTTCAATAAAAATTATTGAGATTTGAGTGTTTAATTTGAATATTTCCCTTATAATTTTGTATAAATTATGTTGGAATTTAAAATCTTAATGTCATGTTATTGACTTCTGTGCTAGATTATTATTTATTACTGCTATTATTAATTTTTAAAATAAGCAGCAATAAATATATCTTTGAATAAAAATTTAAAAATAATTTTTAAATTTTTATTCAAAGATGTATTTATTGAAAATATTAATAAAAGAATCTCACCTTCTCGTCCTCCCTGAAATTTAACTCTAATAGCTTTATCCAAGTATTTTGTTAAGTCCACAATACTTTCTTTCTTTTTCTTTTCTTTATCATGACCTCCAATTGTTGATGAGCTCTGTTAAAATTTAAACAAATCTCATTTTGAATAAAATCATTCTATCAATATGATCAATTAAAAATTTATCAATTTTTTTCCTTTAAATAAAACAATGATTCTTCTGTATTACAATTAAAAATTAAATTACACAGAAAAGAATAAATCTATTTTAGTTATTTAATTGATTTTGTTGAAATATTAGGCTACTAGTCTAAATAGTATTATTTTTTTGACAGGACATATACAACTTTTATAATTCCACTTCTATTTCTTTGATATTAAGAAATGCCAATCATTATCAGTTGCAATCATATATTGTTCTTCTTGTAAAGGTAACAAATTATTTTTAAAAATTTATAAATATTCATTATAACTAAGTTATGATGATAAATTAATGATTCAGAAATTAAAAACCATCTAAATAAAAATATTTACAATAAATTCTCAACATATATCATTAATTACAATAGTTTATTGAAAGTGCAAGATATGGAATAACAGACTTAAATTTTATTTAACTTCTTCTATAAACTAGTCCATTGCTTCAAATAAAAATCTCTTATAGGAAATAGCAAAGATTATGAGAATAATAAAAATTTCTTGAATCTGCCTAACAATTTTCACTTATCACATAAATGAAGGTACCAATTATGTAGATTCTACAAGGTGTATTTAACCTGTAAGAGAATTCAATCTGAATTTTAAAGTGTTTAAAGTTTTTATTTCAATTTAAAAACAATAGTACTTAGCAATGAAATGATTATACTTGTTCTTTGCCCAAGAGAAGATCTAACTAGTTTTATGCAATTCCATTTCTTTCTTTTTCTTTATTCATTTGTTTATAACTATATGTCAAATAATGAAAATTATATTTACTTTTACTGTTTTGTAAATAATCTTTTTAGTTTGCAATATTTACTGATTGATTTTGGATTTTCTTATCTATCACTAATTTAGTTAACAAAAATTTTTCCTATTTTAATAGCAAAATAAGAAAACTTTTTTTCTTATTTCAATGTCTGAGCTGTTGTTCAAACAACTTTCTGATCTTTAAAAGTAAACAAAACCAAAATATAAATAGAGAATTGGTGTGGAATACTTGCTCATATGAGATTCAACCCTAATATATTTAATGAAAAATGCTCTGTTATGTCAAATATTCATGTTTGGATATTGGCAAGAACAGACATTACTATTGTTTCGCTCACAATTTTTCAAATGTCATACACCCCGTAAAACTATAAGCAGCTAAACTATATTTTTACCAGCATTTATTAATACAATTCTAATACGATTATTCTACTGAAATTTTTGGAATAAGTAACATTAGATGATTTAGAAATTAATTAATTCTCTGAGTAATTTGAAAAAAATACATAGCCAATTAAAATGATTTAAAACTGGATTTTAGTTAGTATAACCCACGGAAACCTATATGCACTAATACATATATAGTTTATTCCAAAATATATATTTCCTTTTGAAATATCTTACCATTTTCTACAGAAAAACGTGCTTTCTAAACCACCACCAATTCAAAACCATAAACAAGTAATACTTTAACTGTTGCCAGATACTGACTGATTGAAGCTATGCTTTTCCTGTCAAAAAATACAATAGATTCCTGATATAGTAGAGAAATTAATTTTCTCAGATAATCCACAAAATAAAAAATTCTGAATTATGGTTATATATATATATATATA
>AYEL01077752.1:0-17596 GCA_000484575.1 Olivierus martensii
TAAAAAGCATTTTATAGTAGATTTGTTTCTAATTCTGCTCGTGCCAACTTGGGTGCGTAAATAAACTTCAAAGGTTTTTTAACTTGCACGTACACTCTTACCCCGTTTCGGGTTAAGTGCGTGATAGCTACATTTTGTAAGATTTTGTCGCAAATATAAAATTTTCAAAAATAATTTAAAGGTATTAGCTGTGGAATGCCATTGTTAACGACCCTGCCAAATATCTATAAAATAGGTTGAAATACCTTCATTTAAAGTCCAACTTTGTAAAAACCTTGTGCACTTACCCCACTCCGCCTTATTAAAAAAAAAAAACATGGTGCTATTATAAAGCTATTTTAGTACACATTTTAATGTATATTATCATATTAAACAAATGGTGGCATGAAGCTGATAGAAAAAGAAGTCATAGTTTCTTTTGGTACTGATTAATCTTTAATAATGATCTCTATAACAATTTAGTATTGTTTTTATTTTCATTTATGCTATAATAAATTTAGCAAGCTTCCTGATTAATTATTAATATTGCAGTTACTATAATCATGCCTACTATTTATAGGTAGTAGGCAAAATTATAAGGGGGTTGTAATTTTAGCCATAATTGTAAGAAATTATTATCCAATAGTTTCTATTGATGCATTTCCACATAAAATTCATCTCTATGTTTTTCTATTTCTCCATCTTTAGTGATTTTTTTACAGGAAGAATATCATCTGAATCTTTTGTCCAGAAAATAGGCTAATATGTGCAAATTCATATTTGCATTAATACAATATATAAAAATGTACTCACTGCTATTTGCGTCTCCCCATCCAGCTATTATCGCAGAATCTCCATCAAACGTTCCGTAGGTAGTGGGAATACCTATAGGATGCATATATACCCAATTAAACACTGGTTGGGAAAGAATTATAAGCGCAACATCATAGTCTTCGGTTATATCATTGAAGTCCGGATCAACAATAAACTTTTTAAACTTTACTAAGGTGCCGAATTTAAAATTTACATTTCCAACTTTTCCATGAAAACATCCGATTTCTCTATCACTAAAAAAATAATTAATTATATGCATATTTTAAATTATAGCTTAAATATAGTGTATTAAATATAGTAATAATGATAAAGTTAACAAAATAATTAAAAATTTTGCAACTAAAACAATTTTCAGTTATAAAACCAAATATCAGATTCCATTCATGTGTTAGTAATATCCATTTGTTACGCATCGTTTTACGAAACAATGGATGTTTCGTTGTAAGTGACTCGTTGCATTTGACAAATGATCATCTAGTGGTATTTTTAAATAAATATAACTGTCGTATGCGTAAAAATCCAACAAATAACTAATATAACAATACTAAGATATAGAAAATCTCGTAATTAAATAACGTCACTCGTGAGTAAGAACCAGTATAGATAACATAAATATCTAAGAGTACGTTAACCACCATAATTATTATCGGGCAACGCCGATTTACACTCGCCCGATCTTCATCTATTTGAAGTAAAGATAAAAATAAATGGGATATTTATCTCTACGGTGGCAGTTCATTATAAGACCAATATTCGATGGGAAAGATTGCTTATGGAGATGACTACAGAGGAACTTGGATTGTTTCGGAGAAACTGGTCGCTTCGAAAGACGAGCAGAGATGGTCAGATTCTAACGATCCATAAGTCCACTAAACGGTACTCCAATTTTTATAGTTCTCTTTTCGTCCCTTTAAGGGGCATGGACAATAAAGTATAAAAAATGGAGTCCCGATTAGTTGTCTGCGTATATCGTTATAGTCCGACTAGCTCTGCCCATTTTTCCGAGCGACCGGTTTCTCCAATAAAATTCCTAAAATCTAAAGGGTTTCTCCATCCTTGAGATCAGAAATGTGTTTTTCCAATTTATAAGATTAGGATCCCTGTTCCTGACACCTTAAGGAGGGGCTCCATTAGAATAAAATTAATTCCATTCTTATCTTTCCTCCAAGGGAGCGTATCTACAGTAATCTCGGTTAAGTTTTTTCTTCTTTGTCTACTATAAGTTATAATAATCAATCATCTTCCAAGTAACTCAAGATGACTCTTGTTTTCTCCAACATAATTTTTAACAAATATCAGTTTTTAAACTCTCCATGTGATCCATGTGATCCCGTTCGAAATTTTGAAAATTTTATATTATATATATTTTTATATGTGTTTATATGTGTATATTTTTATATCATATATTTTTTTATATGTACATATGAAAGTTATATATATGCATATAACTTTCACATCTCGCACATGAAAATTATATATAAGATATTTTGATTAGCTAATCATCTAATAATTAATTACTTCACATCCTATAATCTACATGTTTTATATATGACATGAATATTACATGATTTGTTAAAATTAAATGGAATATACCATAATAGTTACACTAAGGTCTAACTTGATTTAACACCACCACACTGAAATAATAATGTTTAGATCATTGTTTTCAATTATTTAGATAAAATCAATTATAAAGTGATATAATATCAAATAGGATTATTAAATAATAAAAATGATTTAAGGTATTTATTGTTAGGAAAACTTACTGCAATATAAAAAAAAAGAAAATTAATATTTTTATCCCAGTTAGTTTATCATTACACATGCTATGTAAAAAAAAAAAAAAACTATTTTTTCAACAAGTTTTGGGAAAAACACCCATTTCATTCATGTTTTACATATAAAATAAAGTGAAAAAGTTCTTGGAATATACCATGATCGGACTCCGTCATTAAACAGCATTATTTATCTGACGGTGATCTTGCCAACGCTCTAAGTATCTTATGCTGGACACTGGAATACCTTACTGGATGGAAGTGACATTAAATCACATAAATAAAAAGCCAGTATAGATAAACAGAAGAAAAATGTTTTTCGTTGTTTATATTTTCAAACGGATTGGATAAGATTAATTTTGTCATATATACTAAATTTCTCAAGTGGTATTTTTTTGCAGCAGTCACTTCAGAGTCCACCAAAGATTAATCGATACTCATAATAGCCAATCTGTGCTAATAAGGCTAACGCAATGATCTTAACCGGTGTTCCATCAGTGTGTTACATGTGTTTCGCAAAATTATGATATGCAGTACAGGAGGTCACTAACTTACGACAGAGTTGCATGCAAAAATTTTGGTCATAATTCGAATTTGTCATAACTCGGAATACGATTTTCCATAGACACAATGCTATAAATAGAGATTTTGTTCCCCAACCAGCAGTACTTAAAATGTTTAATAATCTCTTGAAAAATAGTAACATATAGGCCTAGTAATGTTCAATAAATATTGTTTATTCTTTGGATATTAATATATGCATTACTACATTACAACAAGGATATTGTACATTTTGTGCCTACCAGAACTTTATATGGGTAAAACTAAAGAAAACGCAATGTAAAAATAATATTTAAATTACACATGTTTAAATTATTTTCCTGTCCAAATTCATATCATTTTTCAGGAAGGAGTCCAGGCCAAGTCAGAGTCATAAAACCTCATCCTTCAACCTTCACATTGATCCCATCATAGATGTTAGACCGTCTGTGAAAGTTTTAAAAGTGATCGCTACCAAAAGTATTCGTTTGCAGCTTAATTCATTCTAATCTAAATTTCTAATAAAAATAAGCAATTATTTTAATGTCATTTCCCAATCATTAACTGACAGTTATATAATGGTATCCATCCTGACCCAACTACTAATTATTCACATCTATGATAGAGCCAGTAGGATTTTATAATTGGGGAATCAATACCCGAGCAGGATTTATTAAAAAAATGTTAGAAATATGGAATTTGAATTCCATATTTTCATGCATTTAGGATGGTTGGAATGAGTCGAGCTTGGACATCAAAAAAAAAATCTAAATATATGAGACCGAAAATTAAATACGAATATTGAATACAAATATGTTGTAGAAATGAATTAAGCTCTTATCCTGGCTATAACTCAGCCATTCGGTCGATTGGCTGCCATTATCGTAAAATTATTGATGACGGCCATTGTAAATACGGATTTTTGTCGTAAATTTAGTTAGTTAGTATGGTCATGGTCTATAAATATATATGGTCGTTCCACTTCGACGCCATTGCTGTAAGATTTTGAAATCCCACCACTAGAGTGTTCGACGTCGTATAGAATTCGTACTTGTAAGCTGACCTAGGTTGTTGTTAAAGAAGTAATTTTATATATTTTTTGACTAAAAATGCCAAATAGTTGTTTTGTGCCTGGCTGCAATTCAGGATATACAACTTGTAAGGAAAAACACCATATGTTCAAGGTAAAACAAGGAAACTATGAGCAGCCCAGGGAATGGAAACGACTTACAGAATACCCACGAGCAGATCATGAATTTACGTTTAAGGATTCAATATGCGATGTTCATTTTGATCAGAGATTTATTAAAAAGACGTTCAATCATATTTAAATGGTCAAGAAGTGAAGATTAAAAGGGCAAGATTCAAGTGTAACAATTTCAATTCCATTCATAAAATAATTTATAATTTAGTTCAAACTTTTCTATGATACATATATCCTTTAGTGAAAATAATTTTCTGAAATTTATTTTTGCATCTGCTAGAAATGGTATGTATAGTATAATAGTTTTGAAAGAGGAAAATATCTCATTATTTAAAATAATTTATTTATCATTTCATATCTAGTATTGTATTAGAACTTTTTTGATTGGAATAAAGCTATCTGGAAACTGAAAATTTTTAGTGATTAATTTTGATAGCAATGAGAAATCCTCTTCTTATTTATCTTTCTCCTGTTTTGATCATAAATAAAGCTAATTTAGATTTAATAAATAAAATTATATAAAACTCACCACAGAAACATAATAGAATTTTACATTTGGAGTATTTATGTTCTTTATTTGGAATGTTTGTTTTATAAATAACAAGAATACTTTATTCACTATTATATATGAACAAGTTTCATATTTTTATTTCTTTTATTTGTATCAATATTTATATTTGAAATACTCTAACTCTTGGCAATTATATATTTCAGTTTTTTTTAATTTAGGGATAAAAAAACATCAGCTAAAGAGGGCCAATAATTCCTGTGAAATCTAAAATAATTCTGTTGTTGTGGTGTATACTTTTCTATATTGAAAATAAATCTCTTATAGAAATCCCACTTCCAATTTGTCTATTACAGTATTTTCCATTGAAAATGCTAAATGCAACTGTAAAAATTCAAACATCTCTAAATTTATTTGTGCTAAACTACTAATACCTATGGGAATGAGTTTTTAAAGTAAGATGATTTATATAATTACAGTATATAAACTTTCAAATCAGGAGAAAGATAAATAAGAAGAGGATTTCTCATTGCTATCAAAATTAATCACTAAAAATGTTTAGTTTCCAGATAGCTTTATTCCAATCAAAAAAGTTCTAATACAATACTAGATATGAAATGATAAATAAATTATTTTAAATAATGAGATATTTTCCTCTTTCAAAAACTATTATACTATATATACCATTTCTAGCAGATACAAAAATAAATTTCAGAAAATTATTTTCACTAAAGGAGATATGTATCATAGAAAACTTTAAAATAAATTAGAAATTATTTTATGAATGGAATTGAAATTGATACACTTGAAAATTTATTTTCCAATATAACAACAAATAATAGTGTTTTAAATAATCATGTGAAAAGTTTTACTTCAAATTCCCAAAGTATGTCTGTTCTGATCCAGAAATTGTAATAAATAAAGTTTTCTCAGCATTTGTATGATCTTTGTGCTCAGATACAATAATTAGCCCATCAAATAATTAATTATTATTTGTTTTTTCAAACTGAATTATTATACTGAAATACATTTTCAATTTTTACTTAAAATTTTTTTAATCCATTTTCTGTAGAATTAATAATTACAGAATCTTATAGTTAGTAATTTCGGAGCAATTAGAATTGTATTAATTGGCATTATTTCAAACACATTTGAATAATCAAAGAAAAAACAGGTCACAACTGCAAAATTGTTGACTTAAAAATGATAGTTGTGAACTAACGTTAAAAATTTTAAAATATTATTTTTTACCATTTAAGTTTAAGTCCATAAAACGTTAAGGATAACTCTAAGGTGTTTTCATTCTAATTTATCAAAATATAGCAAAATTCCTGTTAAAAATATTTTGCAATATTATGTTTGAGCTATAAGCTTCTATAAGTAACTCTATACAGATTCGTCTGCTATTATACTAGGTGTGACGACAACGCCGCCCTGGTGATTAAAATCTAGATCTTAACAGTTTTTCTATTGTTATCGGTAGGGGTGGAACGATCATATATATTTATAGACCATGATATGGTTAAGCCGCCATATCCTCATGGGATATTCTGTTTTTGTCGTAAATAAAACATCGTCGTATATATGGATCGTCATAAGTTAAAGTCCTTTTTTTTTCTTTTGTTAATTTTAAGACTCTGTTGCGTATATAAAACTTAATTGATCTTTGGCATTCCACAAAAATTGCTCTGTAATTAAAAGTATTCTGCAAATCCAGTAAAGTTAAAAACCATAGGGCTAATGGATAGCATTTAATGAATCGAATGTTGACTCCTCCTGAAAAATGTGAAGGATTGTGTCAACGAATTGATCTTAACATTTTGAAAGTAAGCAACTGCTTTACCAAATGTCCATCTTGTCAACATTTTTCATATTGCTATAGCCAGTGCTATCATTCAAAATAATTGACAACAGGGTCGGTTTATTTTTACTCAAAAATAAAATTATTTACAACTAATCATAAAGTAATATTAAAAAAAAAAACATGGTGCTATTATAAAGCTATTTTAGTACACATTTTAATGTATATTATCATATTAAACAAATGGTGGCATGAAGCTGATAGAAAAAGAAGTCATGGTTTCTTTTGGTACTGATTAATCTTTAATAATGATCTCTATAACAATTTAGTATTGTTTTTATTTTCATTTATGCTATAATAAATTTAGCAAGCTTCCTGATTAATTATTAATATTGCAGTTACTATAATCATGCCTACTATTTATAGGTAGTAGGCATAATTATAAGGGGGTTGTAATTTTAGCCATAATTGTAAGAAATTATTATCCAATAGTTTCTATTGATGCATTTCCACATAAAATTCATCTCTATGTTTTTCTATTTCTCCATCTTTAGTGATTTTGTACAGGAAGAATATCATCTGAATCTTTTGTCCAGAAAATAGGCTAATATGTGCAAATTCATATTTGCATTAATACAATATATAAAAATGTACTCACTGCTATTTGCGTCTCCCCATCCAGCTATTATCGCAGAATCTCCATCAAACGTTCCGTAGGTAGTGGGAATACCTATAGGATGCATATATACCCAATTAAACACTGGTTGGGAAAGAATTATAAGCGCAACATCATAGTCTTCGGTTATATCATTGAAGTCCGGATCAACAATAAACTTTTTAAACTTTACTAAGGTGCCGAATTTAAAATTTACATTTCCAACTTTTCCATGAAAACATCCGATTTCTCTATCACTAAAAAAATAATTAATTATATGCATATTTTAAATTATAGCTTAAATATAGTGTATTAAATATAGTAATAATGATAAAGTTAACAAAATAATTAAAAATTTTGCAACTAAAACAATTTTCAGTTATAAAACCAAATATCAGATTCCATGTTCATGTCATGTGTTAGTAATATCCATTTGTTACGCATCGTTTCACGAAACAATGGATGTTTCGTTGTAAGTGACTCGTTGCATTTGACAAATGATCATCTAGTGGTATTTTTAAATAAATATAACTGTCGTATGCGTAAAAATCCAACAAATAACTAATATAACAATACTAAGATATAGAAAATCTCGTAATTAAATAACGTCACTCGTGAGTAAGAACCAGTATAGATAACATAAATATCTAAGAGTACGTTAACCACCATAATTATTATCGGGCAACACCGATTTACACTCGCCCGATCTTCATCTATTTGAAGTAAAGATAAAAATAAATGGGATATTTATCTCTACGGTGGCAGTTCATTATAAGACCAATATTCGATTGGGAAAGATTGCTTATGGAGATGACTACAGAGGAACTTGGATTGTTTCGGAGAAACTGGTCGCTTCGAAAGACGAGCAGAGATGGTCAGATTCTAACGATCCATAAGTTCACTAAACGGTACTCCAATTTTTATAGTTCTCTTTTCGTCCCTTTAAGGGGCATGGACAATAAAGTATAAAAAATGGAGTCCCGATTAGTTGTCTGCGTATATCGTTATAGTCCGACTAGCTCTGCCCATTTTTCCGAGCGACCGGTTTCTCCAATAAAATTCCTAAAATCTAAAGGGTTTCTCCATCCTTGAGATCAGAAATGTGTTTTTCCAATTTATAAGATTAGGATCCCTGTTCCTGACACCTTAAGGAGGGGCTCCGTTAGAATAAAATTAATTCCATTCTTATCTTTCCTCCAAGGGAGCGTATCTACAGTAATCTCGGTTAAGTTTTTTCTTCTTTGTCTACTATAAGTTATAATAATCAATCATCTTCCAAGTAACTCAAGATGACTCTTGTTTTCTCCAACATAATTTTTAACAAATATCAGTTTTTAAACTCTCCATGTGATCCATGTGATCCCGTTCGAAATTTTGAAAATTTTATATTATATATATTTTTATATGTGTTTATATGTGTATATTTTTATATCATATATTTTTTTATATGTATATATGAAAGTTATATATATGCATATAACTTTCACATCTCGCACATGAAAATTATATATAAGATATTTTGATTAGCTAATCATCTAATAATTAATTACTTCACATCCTATAATCTACATGTTTTATATATGACATGAATATTACATGATTTGTTAAAATTAAAGTTATGTCACCGTTACAAAAGGAATAGCTGAGCAATTTCAAAGTATACAACAGCCTAGTCAAATTCCGTATTAGCTAGAACGGTAAGTTTTAAGGCAAGATTTAAGGATAGGAATCAATGAATCCGGTCAGATACCAAGGCAAAAATCTTGAAATGTGAATCACTGAGTCTTTCCTCTATTGGTATTGATTATTTTTATTTAAGATTAAGAAAAATAAATTTTTATACTATAAAATTTATATAGAATAATCTGTAAATTTATAAATATTTATTTATGTTAAAACAAACCCTTCAATCACACTTGCCGCTCCTATTGCCGTTTGAGTGGTAATCATGGTAAAGGTACCAAGAAAACATTTTTTATAGAGAACTGCTAACTGAAAAAAAATGATATTTTTTAAATATTCTAATTGTTGTAAATTGTTTTCATCGAAATAAAAATAATAATTATCTCATACCATAAACGGAATGTTTTTATATTCAGGATAATTACTTCTTTCTATAAACATTGAACAGTTCATTTAATAAACTATAATAATGCTTGATTAAAAATAGTTATTATTTTAGAATACTTCTTGAAAGAAATTTAAATTCTCTTCTAAAAATATTTATATTTTAATTTCTATTTAAAATAAACTTTGCATTATAAATGTTAGAAAACTATAGGAAGCGATGTAATATTAGATGAATTCCTTAATTAAAATTAATTACGATATAGAACTGTTCTTCGAGTTATGAACATAATTGGTTCAAAAATTTTATTCCTAATTTAAAAAATTAAGTTATTTTAGAAGTTTATATGTGAATAATCGATTATAAAGCAAAGAATTTTTGGAGAAACTTCCATCTTAATATTTTGCGATCATAAGGTTAAACAGTTACAGGTTAATTATACTGCTTTTGTTGCAGTATAAAACCACAATATTCATGTATTAGTTTTTAAATTTTCTAAAATTTGAAAATATAATATAAAATATTCGAATGAAATATGTTTATCATTTGGGTGTTCGAAACTCGAGGAACAGTATAATTTCTCCAATACATAATAAATTCCTTCTTTAGAAGTAGAAAATAAGAGTTATAAGGCTACAGTAGCCTTATAAAATATGTAAAACTGCTACTAACATCTAAATATCATGTAAGGCTCAGATGATCTTACACATTTTATAAATTTACTTGAATAATTTTCATAATTCACTTATAAACCTACTTGTATGTTTTGTTAATAATACATTAGAGAATATAGTATTTATTGCAATGAAAGTAATTCCTAATCTGAAATAGATAAAATACGGTAATAAATAAGTAAACAATACCATCTATGATTTTTACTTAATAAAATATCATATATATTTAAATAAAAGAGAGTTATAAATAAAATATATTCGTTATAAAAGAAACTTACTTAAGTAGAAAATTCATTATTTCTTCAATATGCAAACATATGGTTGTTAAAAATGATTTGTTAATTATTTTTTTTATAAACAACGTTAATTATTTCGAAGTCATGATTAAATTTAAAAATTTAATTATATATTAACTTTACAATTTTTGTTATTTATTCATGTGCATATGCTTGTTAAATGCTTGTTAAAAATGATTTATTAATTATTTTTTTTATAAACAACGTTAATTATTTCGTAGTCATGATTAAATTTAAAAATTTAATTATATATTAACTTTACAATTTTTGTTATTTATACGATTTAATTATAGGGCCTACATAATATCGAAGTTCTATATATTTTTTGCAATACATTGTTATATTTTTCGCGATTACATATTTAATATAAATTCAGAGATTAGAAATTATAAAAATGTATATAAACGTAATAATTGTATAATATTAATTTACAAATATATATAATAATAACTGATGAATAAGCTTAGAAGAAAACATAATATCGAAGTTCTATATATTTTTTGCAATATATTGTTATATTTTACGCGATTACATATTTAATATAAATTCAGAGATTAGAAATTTTAAAAATGTATATAAACGTAATAACTGTATAATATTAATTTACAAATATATATAATAATAACTGATGAATAAGCTTAGAAGAAAATGTCAAATACCCTATGAAAAGGAGTTCCAGGATGGAGTCTAGGATCTCACAAAGTCGAAAAATTTTATTAGAAAAAAAGTCTGCAAAGGTTGATCCTATAGGTCAGAGGTGTTCAACCCGTCGATCGCGGAGCGATTTTTAGTCGACCTCTTGTTTATTCCTCCCAAGTTGATTCTTCCTTACAACTTTAATTAAAACTAAAACCATAATAATTTATTTATTATTATTTTGTATTATTTTTTAATTCTCTTTAAGTGTATTGCTATGTTTATTTATTTTTCGTTAAAATTGTCAAATAAATAATTTTCTTATCATTTGGAAGTATACACATGAAAAATTTCCAATATTAACTGATATTGCGCAAAAAAATTCTGTCGTGTGAAAAAATTCTGTTCTGATTTCTTGTCAGAATCCGCTTTTTCAAATATGAACGTCAAAAAAAATCAAGAAACCAAATTACAAATGATCATTTGGTTGATTGTTTGCGATTGGCCACTTCTTCATATCAACCTGACGATGAAAATATTGCGAGCTCCAAACAATGCCAAATTTCACATTAACCTTTTTTTTTTAATCAACCAGCATTTCCTGTAACTTATGAGTCCGTAATCAATCTGTTGTTTTTTTCTAACTTTGATTTTCTAAAATAGAAAAATAAATATTTTATTTCAATATATTTATTTGTTGAACAAAATAAAAGTGATAAATATATTTTTAAATACACAAACTTTTAGGGCTGAGAGAATGAGTCTTCCGAAGTGAATGAGTGCATTTAACTGCATAGTTGTACATAATCAGATATCAAGTTGAGGGAACGTGAACGTGATATTTATAAGAGAGTAGATCGCCAAATATCTTAGTATAGAAAAGTAGCTGGCACAGTAAAAAAGGTTGAACATCCCTGCTATAGGTTATATGTTGTTTGAGTTTGAATATCTAGTTGAAAACCATCAAACTTAACGATACAAACTTTTAGGGCTGGGAGAATGAGTCTTCCGAAGCGAATGAGTGTATTTAACTGCATAGTTGTACATAATCAGATATCAAGTTGAGGGAACGTGAACGTGATATTTATAAGAGAGTAGATCGCCGAATATCTTAGTATAGAAAAGTAGCTGGCACAGTAAAATGCTATAGGTTATATGTTGTTTGAGTTTGAATATCTAGTTGAAAACCATCAAACTTAACGAATTCTGAAAAAATGATGTCAACTTTCAAAAAATTCTCCTATTTTGATATGATTATAAAATGTAAAATTAAAATGTGCTATTATATTTTCCTTTAGCTTAACTTTATAATAATAAAGCAATGATAGATTAAAATGTATTCTTATGCAATAAGAATATAATATTTAAGCAAATAGTTCAAAAGCTATTTGAGATGAATCTCCGAAGATTGAACTTTTGCTATAGTTTGCCAAAAGAGTGCGTAGGAGTGTATTTCACTATTGATTGCACCTTCATCCTGGATGAACGACAGTTCAGTTTCGGTTTAGAATACAAAATTTTCTCATATAGTGATCAGGAGCCGGTTCATTGAATCTTATCTTTACTTGATGACCAATCTCGTCATAGATGTGAACTTAAATAGTTTTACCGCTTAGTATAATGATTAAATTCGGTCGGATTGGCTCAGTGGAAATACTTCGGTTTCTATACTGGAAGACTCGAATTCAATTCTCGGATCTCATTCCTTGGAAATATTTATCATAAGTTCCGGGTCTAGATTCGATCCCCGTTCTCCATAATCTGGCTATCCCTCCGCATTTGTGGCACATGTTGGAGGGATTGTTTTGTACCGCTACTTATTATTCTTAATTCTGAATGGAAAATGGTGACATCTGTTGCCAGAAAAATGTATCTGGTTAAGAGGAAAATTAGAGTAAAACTTAAAAAGAATAATATAAATCAGTCTTTACCTGGTTAAATACGAATTTGGTCTATCAACGCTTAAATCTGATAACCAATAATTGGTTAATAGGAGAATTTTCTAAAATAAAGAAAATAATATAAATCAGTCTTTACCTGGTTAAATACGAATTTGGTCGATCAACGCTTAAATCTGATAACCAATAATTGGTTAATAGGAGAATTTTCTAAAATAAAGAAATCATTCATAAATTACTCTATAAAAATGGTTTCTTTATTTCAAAAAATTACAAGTTTATTTATTTCAGAAACGATTCATGTTATGAATTGGCTGATATGTCCTAACTTTAATTAAAAGATATGCCCAAACACAAAGCAATAACAAATGCATCTACGTGCTATTCAAAGGAATTACTGTAAAAAATATATATATATACTACATATATATATACTACATATATATTTAAAAATAAATTTTAATTATTCCCTATTGTAATTGTATAATTAGAAATAATTATGCAATTAAATAATTATAATTTTTCAAACTGTACTATTTATATAATCTGTCGAATTATGTTCATATAAAACTTTCAGTTTTGCGATGTTAAAGACATTGAAATATGTAATATTTACATGATCTAAAATAAACAATACCTGATAATGTTCATCGCAAAACGATGTTAAAGACATTGAAATATGTAATATTTACATGATCTAAAATAAACAATGCCTGATAAAAACACAACTGCATGCGATATTGATCTGTTTATATCAAAACAATTTTTCTTGGAACAGTGACATAGATTGAAATTATGTAAATCTTTGCCTATAAAATCTGTGCTCTAAATCATTAAAAAAAAATCTCTAAATTTATAAGCTATAATAGGAAAATGCATTTCCACGAAAAAATATTTAAAATTATCAACATAACATAAATTCCATTTAACTGAACAATATATTAAAAGAAAAATTAAACAAATCAATAAAAAAATTATGTATTAAAATAAATACTATAATAAATATCATTATGATGGTTGATAATTGTTTTATTGTATCCATGATATTGAGATCATCTCCAATAGCATGATTTTCCTGCTATATTTAATAAAATTTATTAATTGGTACAATAAGTATTAGGAAAATATATGCTTAGTTTGAATATCTGTCATTTTTTAAAGATAAGAAACATTAAATGTCCTTAATATAATGCTTAATATCGTTACAGAATTTTATAAAACTTATTAATTAGTTCAAACATTATTAGTGAATAGGACAATGGATACAGACATCTTATAATTTTAATATAATACAGTAAACCTCGATTTTACGGACACCATCCCAAAAAATAAAATAAATAATAAATTATATTTTCAAGGAAAATTGATTCTAAACAAAAATCATAAAATTTAGAGAAAACTTATTTCTAATAAATTTCCTCATTAGTCTTCTCTAAATTTTAAGATAAATTTACTACTACATTCTTACAAATAAAAAAATACTTTATATTACTGATGAGATTTATCATCATATCGAAGTTTCTGAAATCAATTAACTGTTTTTAATTATAAGAAAATATAAACACATACAAAAATAGTTGCTATTTCTCCAAAAAATATAAAAATATACAGTGGTGAAAAATTATTGTATTATCTTAGAAGTTGGTGAGAATTTAGGAATACATGCAAATTATTGCACTAGAACTATAAATTAGGTAAAATACTAAGGGGGGTAAAATAGGCAAACTAGGTAATACTAAGTAAAAACTAGACAAATACCAGGAACATATTTCTTTGTTTTTCTGATTGCAAAACTATTTGATTAACTTATTTGGGTACACTTTTCAAATTGTTCCACTATTGCTTAGAACAATGGGTTATTTGACTCATTTAACTATAATTTCACTAATGTATATTTATTTGTAATGTATTAAGTGATGCATTAAATATTTTTGTTAATTTGTTAAAATTAAAAAATTAAAATTTAAATGTTTAAATGTTAACAATAGTATTGCTTACTATTGTTGAATATCATCATTACCACAATATTTCACCTATGATGGCTTATATCTGAATATGCTACTTAAGGAATGGTGATACAATAATTTTTCCCAATACTGTATAAGAATAAAAATCAAATCATTGAATTCAAATACATTATCATAATGTGACAATGATAATTTTGTGAATCTAATCAGATTTTTCCCCAAAAACTATCTCCAGACAATTAATATTTGACTTTAACATGACAGTAATTACAAATATAGAATAGATTAGTTAGAATGATTAAGTATGGAATATATCATAAATTATTATAGACTTTAAATCTATTACTATTAGATTTAAAGTCTATAATAATTTATGATGTATTAATATATTTATAACTGAAATTCATTCGATCAAAGATTTTCTTAAAGAATTTTCATAAAATTTAACATGATTAACACATTTTTTTTATTTCTATTGTTATACTTTGAAATTTATATAAGACAATCCAGATCATTTTTAAAAAATCTGTTCAAGAAATTATTTAAAAATCAATATTATAATGTTTCCTGTTGATTAATTAAATATAAAATATTCAATAGGTTATATAATATAAAATTACAAGCTTTTATATATACAATAAAATTTTTGAATTCTAAAGTCATTCATCAAATATAAATTCTATATTATATTTGTAAAATGGATGATTAAGAAGACTGAAAATATTACTGTCTGTATTAAAATAAAATTGCCATATAGTATTCAGTAACTTTGATATATGATTTACAATAAAGCATAATATCTTATTCATGATTTAATGGTTTATAATAATGAATCATTTTTATTATAATATGCACTTTAAAATTCACCAAAAATAATTACTAGCAAATCAAAAATGGATACAAAGTCTGATAACTGTATCCATTTTTTATTTAGCAATAATTACTTTTATTCGTAGATAAATCAGAATATTTTATTATAAAAAATTTTATTTTTCTTTAAAGTTTTATTAATAATTTTATATATAAGCACATTGCCATTACTTAGAAGCAACACATCAAAATGAATAATCTGCAACACACAGTGGTAATTTTGTTGCTTCACTGATAACTTTACCTCATCTGTTCATCATCATCTTCATATGTATATACAGACCTCACTGAGTTGTTTCAGTTGCATTTTTTTGAAGTTGCATCATAAAATAATTAAGACAATATTTCACTCTATCATAAAATTTTGTATTTGCATCATTCAGAGTCATTTTTTTCTTTGATAACACACAGGCTCACATTACGCAATTCAATTACCCTTACCAATGCATTTATACATACATACTCCTGGTACTGTAATACATAAATACAAACAAAATCTATTTATTTTGATATTTGCCATCTTTAAGAAATTGATAAAGTTGTATTTCTAACATTTTCTTATTGCCTTTAGTGTAACCAAATACAATTACAATATGGCATAATGAAAATCTTATAAATAAACAATTACATTAAAATTAAAATATTTTAATCTAAATGCAATGATTTTACTTAATTTATGGAATCCAGAGTGCTAAGTTACTTCACTTGGCTTTACATGATCAATATGGTGGCTAGTAGAAAGATATGCACACACTTACACCTTTTATTCTTTATACTATGGGGAAAATTTATCTTTCTTTAGTAGCAGTACACTGTATTGTTCAGTTTCCACTTCATGTATGAAGTAGGTATACTATACATATTATGGATATTTCTCTCAGTTTTCTGTTTGTTGAAAATAGTAGTGCCACATATCTTGCATGTATGGATAATGTGGCCACGTGTGTTATCAGATTTGGTGACTCATGATTTTAATGACAAAATATTATAAATCTTACAATTGCTGAAATAGAAATTTAGCAACTTTTTAAACTCCCTCCGGTAAAAAAAATAATAAAATTGTTTTATTGATATAGAAATTTTGCTATTTTTTCTCTGGTATTTAGCAATTGTCTGTAAACTAGATTTGGCAACTCTAAGTGTGAATCAGTTTACTTTGCTTTTTCACCTAGTTTAGAACACAATACATAGCTCAACGTGTCTTTGATCCATTACAGATCTTTGCATTATTTATTAACATTATCTTTAAATTTATTTTCATTTTTTCATTTTATGTAGGCTCCTGCATCTATCATTTTCTCATATCCATAATTTTATAATCAGGTATCCTGATTAAAACAATGAATCAAGGTTTCATTGTACAGCAGGGGTGGGCAATAGGCGGCCCGCGGGCCGGATCCGGCCGGCGAAGGCATTTCATACGGCCCGCCGCATAAACTAGAATACATTACAGTCTCAAGGCCCATATTTGTAAAATTCTACTCAAAAAGAAAAAAATAAAATAATGGATACTCTGTAGTGTGAAATAATGGATCCTCTGGTAGTATACATGTACACTATCGAGTTACTCCAAATTTTGATGATATAATTAACCATGAATATAGTAAAGTGTGAAATAATGGATCCTCTGGTAGTATACATGTACACTACCGAGTTACTCCAAATTTTGATGATATAATTAACCACGAATATAGTAAATTTCATCATTCACATTAAGTTGTAAATTTGTTTTTACAAAATTAATTATATAGGTTCCTAATATTTTGTGACATTCTGATGTAATAGGTTGTTAGAATCAACCAGTTTGATAAAATATTTATGTTTTTTTAAAGAAAATTATCTGACTTTATTCGTAGGACGAATTATTTTCTAATGTTTCTAATGAAAAAAA
>AYEL01077753.1:0-51580 GCA_000484575.1 Olivierus martensii
GCAAGCTGCTTAACATCATATAATTTCCAGTCTCTACCTAACAGCCTAACATCACCTACTGTTTTATAGACATCAATATATTCTTCTTTTGAAATAATTGTAGGCATCTTTCTTAATATTTTTCCACTTGACCAAAAACACAGTCGGCTGGCATATAGCTGTGTCCTCTCACCGGATATATAATGACAATACCATCAATGCCTTCTGTTTTCAGCAGATGATGAATAAGGGTATGCAGAACTTGATTGTTCTTGTTCTGAGCTGCACACCCATTACAAAAAAGTCTAATTGTTTTCTTATTTTTCAAATCTACAGAACTCAAGTGATGTAAAAGAGCACTGGATACTTCTGTTGCTCCTCGACTTCTGGAAAAAATTCCGAAATTTTTCCTTCTCGAAATTTTTTAAACCACTTTTGACGGGTACGTACAGATAATGCATCATCTCCATAAACTTCACATATATCTTTTGTTGCACAATTGCAGAAAGTTTTTTTTTAAACGCGTATAACATTACGTGGCGCAAATGTATTCTATCGACACTCATGGCGAAAACGAAACTAACAATAGTTTGTCGATCTTTATTCTGACAAAACATAAATTTTTATGATGTTTACAGTGTCATCTTTCAAGGTCACAACTAAATTAAATAATAACTTGCACGTTTTTAGTACTCTAGCACCACCAATTAACAACTAAAAAAAACGCACAAACTTTCTGGACAACCCAATATAAAAAAGTGTTAATCAAAGCTTTATTGAAACAATAATAAAGTGCAAAACAAGCTAGCAATAAAACTTGTTTAATCAAAATTCAAAGATCCAAAACAATACTAAATATAACCTTAAATAATACCTAACTCTACTACCTCCACTCTTCAATACAAACTCAAGCAACTGATGATCTTACAAGAAAGAAGTCACTAATCAGCTCTATTCAATGTGAAACACCTTACTGTGTTATTTGACACATGATTTTATAGTAGTGATTTTCACAGCTCCAAGAATGTCTCATTTACATAAGTCATACAACAAATTCAAGTTTCTTAGTTTACAAAGTAATCAATTTATGTCATCCTCTTTACAATTAATTATGTACTGAATATAAAACATTAATAAGAAATCATTCTTATAGTCTCACATTGGATAAATGGAAATGATTTAGAGTAGATGATGTTGTGAAAAGAGCGAGTTTGTCTGGAAGCGGACTTCCAGTCCATAACCCGTACTTTCTAACTGATGAGACAGAGAATGTTAAATGTGATTTAACTGTTAAACTAAACATAATACATTAAATAATAATGAAAATAATAAGAAATAATAATAAAGAGTATAATAAAATAATAATAGGAAAGGTCAGAATTAACTTCTTCACAATTGTATATAAGTTTATTTATATGCATTAATTTATATACATTATCCAGTACTCTTCAAGTAATGAACTTAATAGTTTATAACTTAGTCTTTTCATGCACCCAGAAGTATCAAACTACTATATATATTGTATTGCTAATATATTCCATAATTGGACCAATTAAAGAATTTATTTCTTAGATTCAAATAAAAAGTTTCAATTACAAAGATGTTTATTGGTGTTAATTTCTTTATTTTGAAATACTTCTGTAATATGTTAAATAACTGCATAATTTAAATTATATTTGCTGTTAGAGGCTTCTGCTATTGAGATGTTTTAAGTTCTGAAAATTTTTTGAAATTTTAAAAGATATATATATGCAAATTCATATTTTAAGAATATCCTACACTACCTTTACAATATTATATGTAATTGAAAATACATTAAAAATTTCTACTAGAGAATTTTTTAACATAGCACTAATTTTGAAAATAATTTCCTGCATGAATTCAAATAATAAATAAAATCAGTCTTACACAAGAAATCACAATAAGCACTTGAAGCAGGATAAATAAACTAATTTATTATTAGATATGTATAATATGCACTACATATACTAATAATACAATTGTTTTCCGGAAATGCTTTCGGCCTATTATGGCCCTCCTCAGTCGGTAATCTCAAGCGAATAGTGTTTAGGGAGAGATCTAATAAGCTAGGTGAGTTCATAGGCATTGATGGAAACAGTGAATCTATGGTTAACAGGATGGAACACGATTTGGAGACCTACAGGGCATATATCAGAAACAAGTATGTTAAGAAATTCAAATGGATTTTAAAAAATCAAGTCAAGAGGAGACCAATAGACAAAAGTGAAGACTCTCGAAGACGTAGAGGTGCCAAACTGGGTGAGTAGTTATTTAAGTAAGGGGCCGAACTGTCTAGTTTCAGGGAAGACTAACTACAACAAAATTGCGATGAAAAATTAGAGCCTATTTTGGCAACTGTGGATAAAGTAACAGCGAACTCGCTTGAGATTATTAGCTGAGGAGGGCCATAATAGGCCGAAAGTGTTTCCGGAAAACAATTGCATTATTAGTATATGTAGTGCATATTATATATCTAATAATAAATTAGTTTATAGTTCATTTATCCTGCTTCAAGTGCTTGTTGTGATTTCTTGTGTTAGTAAAAGCAGCAGAACTCAGTTGTTTATAGTTAAAATCAATCTTTTATAAAAAAAAAAAAAAATTAAATATAAAAAAACCAATACAAAGACATTTTTAGGCTAATGTCAAATCAGTTTACAACATCAGAGAAAGTATAATACAGTGGTGCCTCGCAATTAGACACTAATGTTGTCAAAGTAATGCTGAATTGAGAAACTGTCGAATTGCAATATTTCCCATATAAGATTCTGTAAAATAGAGTAATTCATTATCGGTCCCCATCCCATTCCCTTAATGGGTGAGGTGAGAGAGATACGCTATATTATTTACTTTATTATATGTGTTTACTATTGTATTATACACTAAATTACAAAATACACTATTTTATAACATAACACACAATTTATTAGCCCTAGGATGTTGGAATGAAGTCTTCCAGCAGACACCCTAGCACCCATAATCTCGTGTTGCAAAACGTTACCACAGTTGTCCTAGAAACGTCATACTCGAGTTACATTTAAATTGTTCTCCACAGTTGTCCTAGAAATGCCATACTTGAGTTTGGAATGAAGCTATTTTATATACAACACAATTTATTAGCCCTTGGATGTTGGAATGAAGTCTTCCAGCAGAGACTATTTTATACACAACACAATTTATTAGCCCTTGGATGTTAGAATGAAGTCTTCCAGCAGACGCCCTAGCACCCATAATCTTCTCTCTCTACCACAGTTGTCCCAAGCACCCATAATCTTCTCTCTCTGTTGCAAAACATTGCCACAGTTGTCCTAGGAAATGCCATATTCAAGTTACATTTTAATTGTTCTACCTTTCTGCATTTTATCTCCAATTTTTTTCTTCATCTCTTTGCTCAATCAAGTGTTTTTCTTTTCGAAATTATTCCTCTGGTCAGTTCTATTTGAACCCATCCTTACATTTCACTCAAAAAAATAATAATAATTACAATATTTTACTTTCTGAAAAATTTAGAATTAAAAATTAACAAAAACAACACAGTCCTTACATTTCACTCAAAATAATAATAATAATTACAAATTTTTTACTTCAACCCTTACATTTCACTCAAAAAAATAATAATAATTACAAATTTTTTACTTTCAGAATTGAAAATTAACAGAAATAATATGGGCAAACACCAAAGTAGCCCAAAAAGAACTGACAAATAGTAAATGACATCACACAATTCCATGCACATGCATGCGCCAATCTGCGAAACTCAAATGTCGAATTGGGGACATTGAATTGCGAGGTACCATTGTATAAGGAAGATATCTTGAAAATTTCAACTACATATTTTAAAAAGTACTGAAAATATCGAAATTTATCTACATGTGTAAATTTTCAACAAATTTATAAATATTAATGCATTACTAATGGAAATTAATATTCAAGGATTTATAAAATCAAAGTATTAATTTGATATCTAAGATTGATTTAAAATTTATGAATTGATATATTTTGAAATTCAATGAATCCCAGTATTTTTTTTATTTTTTAAAAAAAATAAAATGCATTATTTAAAATCATATCAATAGTATATTTTAAATTTTTGTAAATGTGAAATTTTCTTTTTTACAATACTTTATGTAAAATAGCTAATCATATTTGCTTATTTAAAGTTTTAGATTTATAAACTAAAGATAGATTTATTTATAATACAGGTAACCCCATATAACACAGTAGATAGGTTCCTAAAAAATGCTGTGGTATGTGAATCTGTGTTAACAAAACAAAGAACTAGTAAAAAAAGGGGGTTAGGTTCTAAAAATTAAAAAAACATACTATTATATTTTATAATTAAGAGAAATATTATTATTAAAGCAATTTTCATCAAAAGTTACATATTAATATGTATTAAATAATGTTTTCTTTGGAAATTGGGTTGTAAAATGTAAATTGGAAATTTGTGTGTTCAATCTAAACCACAATGTTGGCAATTTAACAAAAGTCATCTTAGTTATCAACATAATTACCATTTTTTTAAAAATAGGTTTGAATATTATTTACCTGAAAATTTTTAATCTATGTATAATATGGTAAAAAGAAAAATACAATTTAAATTTAATACTCCAAATGTTGTACTCTTACCCTCAAAACCATGTTAGACTGAAACTGTGTTCTAGGATGCCATGTTGTACAGGGGTTTTCCCCAATTTTCAAAAAGTGTTATAGAAGTACTGTGTTATATGGAGGTTACCTGCATATTTCTTGTAACAAATCAATAAAAATTACAAGAAAAGATATGATGGTGATTATTATTTTAAATCACTAAAAAATGACAAATTTATGGAAAGAATAAAATTTAATTCATCTTGATTATAAAAATTATTCAACATTAACTATGGGCTCAGTGATTAATGTTTGATGCTTCCTTCATTCTTCTCTCTGTCTATAACATAATTGCTCAGCTACTGCAAATTAGATTCACATCAATCTATTTGATATAAGTGAGATCTACTTCTGTTAGAACCATTCCTTATGACAAAACTACTGATTTCTTGATTTTTTTTGTCTATCATTCATTTTGTAGATCAAAAGTTATAGCTTCTACTGAATAACCTCCTCTTTCAGATGAATTTTTTTTAAACCTACTGTTATTTAACAATCTTTAAAATCCATCAGATCTTTAGAATTCTTTTATAGCAGCTTTGCTTGAACATTGATTTGCCTCAAGTTTTTTGTGGGTGCCAAATTTCAGCCATATAACATGCTGGTGAAAATAAGTTTCCAAAATATTCTGCTTCATATTAAGGGTAATTGCCTAGCTCTTCCAAATCTTGCAATTTTTCAAATTTGCTTTTGCTATTCTGTTTGTTATTTTTTTTCTTCCCACAAGTTAAATATTACAATTAAATCTGCCATGATGTAAACAATATCATAACATATTTCATTTTTTATTTCATATACATATGATCCTATAAAAAATAAATAGAATTTTCCAATTTTAAATATGAAAATAGCCACATTTAGCAAGTTTATGGCACTAATTATCTTTAACATTACTATCAATAATTAAGAATCAATAATAAATTGTATAAATGTACCTCATTATAACAATTATATCTCTTTTATCTAATTGTATAACATATATAGCATATGTATTTTTTCTTATATCATAAGATTCACAGAGAAGAAAATATGAAAAAATTATATGATAATTTATAAATTTGATTCATGAAAATTCTTCATAAATAAATACTATGTAAAATTGAGTGTGTTTGTGTGTGCATGTGTAAATAATAATAATAAATAGATATTATATATATAACATCTAAATAGGTACAGCTCAGTTCAATGAGGTTTTCACCTCGAAGGGGCACGAACGGCTATCGGGGCATTGAAGGTAAAGGTCAAGGTCAGATTTAAGGTCACCAATTGATTGCCCCTTCGAAACCCAACAATTTGTCTACAACTTTTTCCGAAATAATGAGATCCAATTAAGATTTTTGTTGTCTTAAGATAAAAAACTCACTCTGTATAAAACAACTAGAAATAAATATTTTAAAAAATGCATCAAATATTCTGTACATATGAAGCCCCTAGAATCATATGAAATGCAAATAATAACTCGTGGCTGCCACCAGATACAGAATATCCCTCGTGTGATATGGCGGCTTAACCTACCAAACCAAACACAATATTTTATTAGTTAGCGACCATATTTGATAATTTATTATAATAGGTGCAATGTTTTATAAGATAATAATCAATAAAATTTATTTTATATACATGTTGTTTAAGTATAGAGTAACCATAATTATTTCTTGACGTATTAATCATTTATCAATAAATGATATAGTTTACTATTTTTAGCTTCGAACCTTAATAGTATAACTTTTGCCTGATTAACCATATTTTCGTTCCAATGCTCTTTGGCGATTTTAATCAAAGGAGGAATCAAGATTGGCATCAAAATCTTACAACTGGTTTCGATTAAATTAGTAACGATTATGTTATTCCAAAGACGAAGTGTTCTTTCTATGATGATATAATGTGAGCTGTCAATACACTTGGAAATCTGTTTAATTAGTTTGCTTTGTATCTTTAAAAATTCTCTATAATCAATGTTATTCAAAATTTCTTCGACTATATCCAATAGTACGAGTTCTTTTATGTCGCATTGTTTGGGCCAACAGTTTATCAGATAGTTAACTATTTGTTCAGTTAGAATGGTATTTTTATCCATGAAGAAAATAATGCATTTAGTCCATGGGATGTAGAATGTCTCTAGTTCTGTGAGGTTGAGCAAAGGGAATAAGAAGTTAACTAAAGACATTTCGTGTTCCTTCTTTAAAGGTGTTCGAAAACCACTGACGATGCTTGCTAAAACTTCCAATAGTTCTACCATCCCATCGAAAACTTCTGAAATATCAGTAGTTTTTACTAAATTCCCATAAATTCTATTTCTAATGAAGCTCCTTAAATGAACGAATAAGAAATAAATCTTGTGGAGAATAAGCATCACTTTTCTTCTTTCGCGATAATCCGAACTGTAGAATAATTCCATCAGTTCAGAAATAAACTGTCGCTTTATCACTTCCTTAGCAAAGTTCATGTTCAATTTTTTATGATTTAGAATTTTCAGAAAAAAATCGTATACGAGTTGTAAGTGAGGCCATGATGGCAACAATATGGATTTTTTCTCTTTTAAGCCCTCTTTTTCGTACTTAAACTTAGTTAAGGTACGAAAGATATTTTTATGAATCATATTAATCATTTCTTCGTAACATTTCAATGATAGTTCGATCAATGGCGAAGATATAAATTCGTTCAGTTCGATTAAAATTTGTGTTTTGATAGATTTCTCTTTTACTTCAATATCAGTGATTTCAAAGCTGAAGATCTTCAAACATTGTCGAAGTTTGGTGATGAAAAGTTGTTCCTGTTCGGATTTAGATACGTGCTGTAACAAAGGAAACCTGGATATAGTGATTGTATTTAAATCCTGAATATTGTTCACAGATGATGAGAAACTTGAAGAAGAATACTGGTTGATCTGATCGAAACTTATCTCGCTTTTTGATGAAGAATAAGTCATCGTGAACAAATGCCAAGTTTTCAAGTTTCCCAATACAGGTATTCTTTGAATAATTATTATTTTTTTAATAACAAAATATATTTTTATTTAATGGTAGAATCGATTAATAAATCTGTATTGTTAAGAGATTACAATGAATTAATATGCATTAAAACATGTATTATATAATAATTTAGCATATTAATTTTTATATCAAAAATCTTCATGCCAAAATTTTTTATGGAAAAAAATTTCATAAAACATAATTCCACAAATATTTCTAAGTAAAAGATTTAAAGTTTTGGAGCCATATGTCTTCCTATTTCATTGATAAGTTTTTCTTTTATTTATTTATTTATGGCTCATTAATCGTTCCATTTTAATAATACTGATGTTTTTGGAAAGCAAATTCAAGATTTTGGAATATTTTACTTCAGTTTACAGATCTTAAATTAACTGTATTGGCTCTTAAAATCGATTTTATATAATTATTTTCTTGCCAAAAGTTAAAATCGATGCAAACATTTTGCACCGGGCCGTCTTAAGATTTTAATATGACGTAAACATACTTGCGTTCGTTTTTTACAGTATTTTTCTCTACTTTTTCAGCCACTAGAACATTTTCAAATCTCGAACATTTTCGTAAGTCCGAAAAGTTCGTTAGATTAATTTAGCCGCCATATCCTCATGGGATATTGTTTATCTGACGGTCGCCACTTGTAGGGCCCATCACAGGCTGGCCAGCACCCGTGATGGGGTCAACCGGATGGTTGAAGAGTGGGGTTCAACAGTCCGGGCCGGGACCCCTCCCGAAAACTGGAGGTATGGGACCCGGATTTAAACCCGCATCCTCCAGGATGTTTCGGCCGACCCGAAATGTTCATAAACTCTACCAATGTGCGTATTGCCGGACCCTTCCCGAAAACTGCAGGTATGGGACCCGGATTTAAACCCGGATCCTCCAGGATGTTTCGGCCGACCCGAAATGTTCATAAACTCTACCAATGTGCGTATTGCTTCTAATGGATAACACAATCCTGAGTATGCATATATAACTTGCAGAATATTATAGATAAAGAAAAATAAATCTTTCTTCGATATTTTATAATTTTTAACCTAACAGACTTCATTCTATTTAATAAAAATTTTTCAAAAAATTATAATAATAAAGTATTATTATTATTACAAATAATACTTTATTATTTTTTTAGGATCAAACATATTAAAATTTATTTATTAAATTTTAATATGTTTGACCTTAAAAAAAAATTCGTTTTCTTCGGACAGTGACAATATTTATGCTCTAATTTTTAAGAGTCAGTAATATGGAGGGACTTAAAGAAAAAAAATTAAAAAAAAATGAATATGGTGTTCAGAATTTGCTATAAATCACATACATTAAATTTAATTAAGTGACCTTAACGATTATCAATTGTTTGATATGATTTATTTTAAAAATAACCTATTGATTATATAATCCATTTATATGCTACGGTTAGAACAATAAAGATAAGATAACGAAAAATTCTAAAAAGTTCCATTTTTTTAAGTTAATAATCAGTCACATTAGCAATTTTGTGACTTATATAGGCGAAAATATTTAAAATGTTGATGACCTATATACAGTAGTTTATAACCGAGAAAAATTTTATTTTCTCGGTTATAAACTAGTTACTTTTCTAGTTACTGTACTAATATATTATCGTAGTAAATAATGTTTGCAGATATTAAAACATGCTGAAATTACACTTTTAATTGAAATAATAATCTAAATAATAATATGCATATGTAGTTTTTATTTCGATTTAATTTATTAATTATATGTTTAAATGGCACAAGTTTGAAATAGCGAAGAACAGTAGGAGGAGCACCGATTGACAAATGCTGTAAACAATAAATTTTTCGAATGAAAGATATTTCTTTCTGCTGAAGACGTTGAAAATATGAACTATGAAATAAAAGTACTTATCCGTACGATAGTGTTTGAATCGGTGCGCGCCGCCATCTTGAAAATTCTTTGATTGTTTCGCGTGATAGCTGGGCGCATCACATTACCGAAGACGTGAATGATATTCGTCGCTTGCTAAACGAAATATATAAATATAGCATCTTTGATTCTCTAATATGTCTCGGTAACTTAAATCATATCTCCATTTACAATTTCCGAGATATATTAGAGGATTAAAGATTCGCCGCCTCGCAGACAGCTCAAAAATGCGAAGCGGCAATTCCGTTGTAATAAGATTTTCATTCAAAAAACTATCTCGGCTTTCAAGACAATTTTTCAAGATGGCAGCGCTTATCGGTTGAGATACTACGTGGAGTAACTACTTTTTTTTTATATCGAAGTTTTATCGCCCATTTTCTCCTTCCTTGAATAAGACAGAAGTATAATTCTTTTGGAAAGTTTATTCAGTTTATCATCATCTTTCGATCGCTGCTGCTCCTATTGTATCCTCGGTATTCTGGAATTTATCGTTGGGAAAATAACTCACTGTATTATTTTTATTTGTTTTTTTTTATCAGTTAAAATATCAGTCGCTTATCATCGCCATTAATTCTTCCTCCAAACCTTGATATCCAGTTAAATTCGATAGTGAATCTTAATAATTAAGATGTACAGTACAAGGAAAAAGAATACTTTCGTTTTGAGTGATAAATCACAGGAAATGACGTATGAAACAGGAAGTGACGTACGAGAATATAGAAAATAACTTTCGCATTTGTTTAAACAGTAAATTTTAATCAAACGTTTCTACTCAAGGTAACATTTTATCTTAATTTTCCTAGGTTAAAATAATTTAATATAAACTATTACCTTCATTCTGCAGATTATTATTTTCCTTTTTATTATGATTATTATTTAAAATGCTTTTAAGCAGAGGCTGTTGGGTTTTCCAGAGACCGTTATATTATTGATATAATTTTTTATGTAATCATTTCTAATCATTTGATCATCAACCGCAGTTTTTTATGAATATAATAGATAAATATAATATTAATTTCGCTATATTTAACTCGCTGTATGGTGAAATCGATATACAAAAAACAACAATCACGTACCGAAAAAAAAATTGTAGCAGACAGTCTGTTTTCTTTGTACTTAAATTATATTTTTTATATTTTAGATGTTTTTTTATATCATTTATTATTATTTTTCCATTTGAAAACAGTTTCTTTGAGAAAGATTTTCATACTAAATGCGTCTGACAATACAGGAGCTACTCTTTGTTTTGGGGATGATGGTCTAGAAATTCTGAAAATATCTTAAATCAGTAAAAAAAAGAAAGAAAATTGAAATTTTCGGAGCTAAAAAATTTAATGTTATTAAAACTCTATTTTTACACATATATTTGTATTTAACAGTTATATTTTAATTATTAGGAGTTTCATCTTTATACAGAGTGAAGAACTTCATCGTAATATTTTGTGTACTGATAGACGACCTCGAAACAAGTAGAAAAAATCTAATGAACATGTGGTCTAAATGTAAGTTTTCGAGTTATAACCCTTTAAAGCTAGCCAATCACCTTCGAGTACACAAAGCGTCGCATTGCCAAGACGCGTCGCTCTCCTACTGACTACTGATTGTGAGCTAGTACTGTATATAAGAAGACGAGCGACGCAATGCGACGCGTCGTGACGCTTTGTGTACTCGATGGTGATTGACTAGTTTTAAGTGTTATCTCATTATAATCTCTTTTCGGTTCGTTTTTCTAATGAAAGTTATCTATTATTCGGCTCCACTCCCCGATCATTTGGATAATTTCTATTGTATGTCGTCTGGTCCGTCGACATTTTCGTATTTATTATGAGTCAAAGGAATTAGTAAAACCTTGAGTAAAACAAATTCGTTCAAAGGAGATTGGAGGTTACTTTGATTCGTTCAGGTTCGTTAGAGGTTTTCTGATGCGTTGAGGTTGTCGTTAAAGTTGTATTTTAATATTAAGTGAATTACTATTGTTTATAATAAAATAAATTTGCAGTTTAAATTATTAAACCTGAAATCGATATTCATAAAATAAAATGCTGTAATAAAGTAGGGTAAAAGTTTAGTATCAATGGCCCTTCATAACAATCTATAACTTAAAATTGCATTAATCTAAGTTGACTAAACACAAATGTGTTTCCAAAAGAATTAGCTTGTATCTGGTTCAATTCCTGAGATATACAGTTTCTGAAGTAGGGTTTAGTATAAAGGGAACCCTTTATATTAAAGCCAAATTATCAATTTTTAATTATGTATAAGGTAATTAAAAATGATGTTTTGACATATTTTCAACGATTTCTTGACATAGTTTCAAGATGTCAATTATAAAACATCTTGAAAGTATGTCATTAATTCCCTCCAAAGCTCCGAACTGAATGATTTACGAAGATACAATATTTTTGTTCTACTTTCCTGAAATATTTAGGGGTTTTAAAAAATGCGACTGTTGACAGATTCAATAAAAAATGGGTGAACAATGCGATTTGTAGAGGGATATCTGTAGAGCAGGGGTGGACAAACCGCGGGCCTCGAAACAACTTAATGCAGCCCTCCAACTAATAGCTATAAATGCCAAAAATTTTACGATAAATAGAATACAAAAAAAAATATATCAAATCTGTTCCAAATCTCAACAATTTAGTTTATGTAATTTCTAGAAAAGTAGTAAATAATAATTGATATGGTAAACTGTAGATGTCATTACAGTGTCGTATTTCTTAGAGTCCCTCGATTTATAGAGTAGCGCACCCTGACCTGCAGCCGCCATTTTATATCCTTCTGGACGATTGCTCATACGGTACTATAGAATTTTCGCAAGAAATACTTAACTCGCATTCATACAACCATGTTAGGAAAAGGAAATGAATTTAGAAATTTAACAACATGCCAAAAAATATTAAATACCGTATTACATCGAATATAAGCCGCCCCCGATTTAAGCCGCAGTAGGATTTTAAAATTGAAAAATCGGAAAGAAAAAAGATTTTATAATATTGCTTTCGTCGACGGAAACCGTCGACGTTTTCCTCATGTGAGTACCAGGCTTAAAGCAAAAGCCTGAACGTTGGGGAATGGGAGAAGGAAGAAATACGATGTTAAAATATTCGCTTTGAATTTAAGCCGCACCCATACTTTACGACTTAAAAATTCCAATAAAAAGTGCGGCTTATATTCGATGTAATACGGTAATGCATAATTGTTTTAGGAAAAATGTTTAACTCGCACTATTCGTAACGAAATTAACACATTATTTTTTACTGTTTCCACTAAACGACAGTATTTTGATGCATAATCGTTTTAGGAAAAATGTTTAACTCGCATTATTCGTAACGAAATTAACACATTATTTTTTACTGTTTCCACTAAACGACAGTATTTTGTTTTCTTATGTAAATATTTACTCGTACAAAAATAAAATTTTGTTTGGTCATTTATTTTTTTAATTATAATTAACAACCACATTTATTAAATGAAATTAAGTATGTTTATTTTTCTAAATGATGATCAAATATAATTGGTATAGCGTTCCACCGTAGCAATTTCTTACCATCTTTCCGACTATTTTCAAACTGATCATCAATGAAATGGTTCTGAAAATAAATGAACAATAAATCTTTGACTTATAACAATCACAAAGTACTAACTTTCAGGAATACAGCCACGTGAAAAAAATATAAATAATAAAGCGATAATACTCTAAAAAATTTCCAGTTGTATTTTATTTATATCTTCGTTGCCATGTTACAGCATTACCTGAACACTAAATTGACCAATGGCTTTACACATAAAAAAATTATCGGGGATTTATTTACAACTAATCGAAGCAATTGAATTATTTGATTGACCAATGGCTGTACACATAAAAAAATTATCGGGGATTTATTTACAACTAATCGAAGCAATTGAATTATTTGAGATTTATATTAAATAGAAGCAGATTCCCTATCGCCCATTAGCGATTTTAGTAATGAATCTGTATGAAAAATGGCGAAGAAGTGATGTAACATAAAATTCTAGTTTCAAAATTATCCTTATTTAGCATTGTTTTAGAAAGTTAAAAGAAATTATTCTTGGAAATAATCACGGGTAACTTTATGGAAAGTAAACTTTAATACTATATTTCTTTTCTAATTTATAAATACAACAGTTTATAAATACAACAAATACCTGGCAAACGAAGATCGTATTTGGAAAAATTTTCCTTCTAATATTTTTAATCACTTCTTTTTATCTCTAATTTCTTTTGCCCTGCGGCCAAGGAAAGAGTCTATGACCCTTTTCTGTTCGATTAGAACAATTTACAGCACTACAACAAAGCAAGTTCTTAAAAAATAACCAGAAAGCCCATGAACGTAATTCTAACCAAGGATTATGTACAACAGGATGCGCAACTCTGAAGATTTTTAAAACTCGTTGACGTCATTGGTGACTCCGTCTGACAGAGGGCGATACATGTTCAAGTGACGTAGAGAAAAAATGGCAGCTAAAGGAAACGATGTTAACTGTTCCGTTCGATTTTGTAAAAATAGTATGTGAAAAACGAAAAATGTGTTATTTTTTAGATTTCCTTCGGATTCAGATAGAAGTTACACATTTCTTTTACATCATGTGATATATACAAACATGGTAATATTAGTCTCACACCTGATAGTTAGTGGCAGAATGCACTACTATATAAGAAGGACTCTTAATATTTCTTACAAAAATATATTTGATTAACCGTTAAGCTGAATAAACGTCATTGCATAAGAAATCGGTTGCAAAATACATTCAAAATCTTTTGTCAGTCAATCAACTCAATACTTTTTGTAATTTCAAGGTTTTTATATTTAATTATTTGTGCAATTCCTAAACAGGTAGGTTTCTAAACTGTTGTTTCAAATTTAAAATGATTAAATTATAATTTTAATATATAATTTAAAAGAATTTCGACCCTGCCGAGCTTCTCTGAAAATGGCGTTTCACTTTTTTCGGACTACTGACATTATTCAAACTATGATTCGTATAACAGCCAATGAAAGCTGATCTACTAAGAAAATTGGCTTAATTTTAACAAGTCACCCTTATATAATATCTTAGTCAACAAATGCATCCCTTAGGATCTTTCTGTTTTGGCTACGTAATTTTCTAAGAGAAATTTATCACCTCAGACAGCTATTAGATGAAGGCGGGATTTTGGGAGTTTTTCGTTATTTTGTTTTACTCCCCTTTCCAATCAGATAAATTACTAAAGGTCAGGATCACTTCCAACTACGGGCTACCCTCACACCCGTGGAGGGGGGTCAGATGGTGAAGGATAGGGATAACTGGGGCTATATTTCATTGATGCAATATGGCTCTTTCTCCCAAAAGTTTGCCCACCCCTGCTGTAGAGGAAGAGAAGAAAGAAAAGAGAAAGAACAACAACATTTTCTTTGGCCAATTTTTTTTCAAACTTCTCTATCTATCCAAATCTTTCATTGATTATGATTGATTTTTCAAATTTTGTATTCTCTGTCCTATTGAATAATTTATGTTGAAGTTCCTACTCTAGTGAATAATACTGTATTAGTAGTTAGTACAGTTGTTACGTTTACGTTATGCAATCTTTGTATACTAATATAATACTCCTTTATCTTATCGAATGTTATCAGAACTAAGATATTAGTTATTTTTTTATTTAAGTATTTTATTCAATGTAGATTTTCACAGTAAACCGCGCTTTTTATTAAGCGAATTTTCTATTTCATCGAATTCGATAAACAGAAAATATTAAAATGAAGATACTGTATATAGAAGATTGTATAACAAAAATTTACTATCGACATTTTCATATAAGTAATATTAAAATTATTTCTCATTAAAGTTTATGATATAGGGGAAACTTGCCTAAATCGCACCCCCCCTAAGAAAACATGCTTATTACATGAAGAATAGCAGAGAAAATGAAACAAAATTAGTAGTAAATCAACTTTATATTAATACAATCAACAGTTTTATAAACTTAAAGAACAAAAAATAATCAATTTCTATTAATAAAAGCGATTTTTTTAAATGTGGAAAAAGTACGATTTAGGATTAATGTCTCTAAATCGTACACAGAGACATTAATACTTTCAAATTTAATCACTGCAATCATCACATAAATATTCAAAAGTATGTCTATCTATTCACACACACAGCTCGTCTACTCATATTTTGCACTATGTTCCTTGTATCATACCAGGGCCGGTTCAACATATGATCGAGCGGAGCACTTGCTCAGGGTGCTGATATTTAAAGGGCGTAAATGGCGCAGATGCATTTTGTGTTTTGTAATTATTATTGTTATTATTGTGTTGTAGAAAGACACAATTATTTTTTACACAAAATTTAAATGGTGCGCCCTCCCAGATTCCGTTTGTGGATTGTACTAAAACCTGTCTCGTCCACATTGTATATTTGATTTGCTATGATTTTTTCTTTCTCAGTAATACCTTCATATTTATCAAAAAAAAATCAATAACAATTTTAGAATAGACTTAAGCCATATGTAAGCTTAAAGGCCGTGACACACTAAACGCGACGCGAAGCGAAGCAAAGATGACAGAAAAATTTGCATCCTTCGCTTCGCGTTGCACTGCGCCGCAGTCTGTCTACATTCCAGTAGAGTTGTCTCCCATGTTTCATGGATTTGCCGATAGAGGTCGTTTGCGAGTGTGGGGTTTTTTGTTATTAGAAAGAAGTGATCGTATATTTTTGGTATTCTTTTAATCTCATGTGATATAGATATGGTCTTTTTTGTACTTCTAAAATAAATTCTATATCTGAATCCCAACCACACGATTGAACTTTCGCCATTTTCCAAGTTAATAAAACATTGCTGATTGACATTGATGCTAAACATGATTGCTTCCTTCGCGTCTTGCCGCACCGTATTGTTCACGCGTGCTGATTGGTCAAAGTTCAACTTTTTCATCTCCTTTCGCGCGGCTACGCGCGTAATCGCGCGAAGTTGCTTTCTTATGCTTCGTTTCGCGTCGTGTTCAGTGTGTCATGGCCTTAAAGGTCTTGACAATCAGATAGAATTAGTAAAAATATTATAAAACTATATACTCTAAGGAATCTAGTACTATATAATACTTGCAGTATGACGAAAAGGAAATTTCGAAATAAGCTGTTTTTTTGTCGTCCACCATTTTTTATTCATCTTTTAAATGCTTGCTGATGATGATATTAGACTTTAAAAATATTATAATTTTATAAAATATATTTTTATTAATTCGACAAATAAATTAAATCGATATGGTACTACTGTTTATCGTTGCATCATCAGTCGTAATGTGATTACCGAGCTGTGATGTAACGATAGTTCAACATCATTTCCGATTACACTATCGATATCGTTTAAAACATAGATATCAATGGTTTAGAAAACAGTCATAGAAAACTGTATATTATAATTCGTGTTACTTTAATCGGAATTTAGTTAGGATTCTACTTCGACTGCCTCGTATCTCCTCTAAGGCCTGTTTCCACTTAAGGCTGTGTCTCACAGGCGTAAAATACGACGTCATTACGCTGACGTAAATGCGTCACGCACGAAACGTCGAGCATAATGATGTTCAGATCGAAAGCGTAACGCGAGACGTAAATAAATGACATCGTTTAGCTATTGGCTAATTACTGTGATATCATTTAAAGTTAACTGATTCAACATGGATAACTCATCATCATGATCGGACATTTTTTTATCGTAAAGGAATCAATATTTTCTCAATTTTTCCAGAAATGCTTCATTATTGAACACGCACATGTATCTTCTCTACTCGCCACATTAAATTACGAAATAAAACAATCTCTCTTCTGATTAGACGAATGCCAACGTACTCTTGGCGCAGCGCATAAAGTTGAAGAAAAGTCATCTCCGGCGTAACGGCACAGCGTCTAGCAATATACAGGAAGTGACATCATCCGAGTCGATACGCTAACGTATTTACATCGCGTTTTACGCCTGTGAGACCCAGCCTTTGCGCGGACGAAAAAATACGCTAGCGCAAATAGTCAGCGGCAAATGCGTGGCGCACAATCGGCTTAAATTGTTTCAACTCCCCTCTTTTTCTGCAACTTAACCTTGAGCGATGACCTTGAGCATAGCATAGCATAGAATGGAAGCTAGATATGATTTTTTAATTCGCCTCAGGGGTTATATCTTGGCATTATCATGCTAGTCATTGATTTTTAAATATTTGTTGTAATGGTTGTATTATCTTTATACTAAAAAACTTAATTAATATTATTAATAATTTGATTCTATAAATTAAAATCAGATATGAAATATAAACAGATATAAACAAAATTTAATGTTGTTTACCTACTTTTTACAATTTTTAGATGTTTCTCTTCATACTCCTCACCAATCTCTCTTGGAAAATTTTTGACAGAGTCAATTACTTCTGCTACAGATTGTAAAATAAAATTTCATTATCAAATAGACAGAAATGATAGGAAAGATATTATTACTTACTTCATTCAGTTATAAAAGTTCCTTTTTTCGTCTAGTAATGCATTCCACATGTGAGCCGCCATTTTGGTTGTGCGCTAGCAGAAAGCAGAAATATTTACTACTGCTAGATGACAGCGTAGACAGCGCACTATTTGTCTGAGCAGATTCATGTTTCCATAAGTGCGCTATACGCCACGCACTGTGAATCATGCACACAATTCAATGGAAACAGGCCTTAAGTCGCGTTATAGCGCGTCTTAATGCCTGTAGTTATTTTCTGCTCTATAAAGTAGATATTAATATACCTGTGAATGATATTAACATCTACTTCATCATATTATCACATGATTCATATTACAGTAAGATCCCGCTTAACGCTGTTTCGATATAACGCGGTTTTTTCGAATTCTATATTTTTTATTGATTCACTTTGGCTCTGTTTTTCAAACCATTAAACTCACATTAAATCCGAAATCGCACTAATTTGTTGCATTGATACTCCTATGCCGTCTCGCCTTGCGTTTGATATTAGTTCAGTGCAGTACATATCAAAGTCTGCTGTGGGCCACAGTTCATATTTATGATCGTTCATCAACTTATTTTACAGTTAAAGTTTAGCCGCTATTACGGAAATTATGGATCAGTTTATACAAAATGATTCAAATTTTGATAGAAGTTCAAAGGCGAGACGAAGTGTCATGGATGCGACGTCTCGCTATCGACAATTGCTTGCCGAACGAAAGAGGAAACGGCAAACGATTTTTCATTAGATGATTTTTAATGAAAAACAAAAAGTACGAAATGTGGAAGAACCTTCCTCGTCACAAACAAATTTATTTACTTGAATATTTTTGATTTTCATAAATGATTTATGAATACAAATTGATATTAGCAATAAAAATGTCTATACTAATGTAATACAATAATAATAATACGTTACAAAAATAAAAAACAAGGTACGTAAATTTTTTATTCTACGGGCTACCCTCACACCCGTGGAGGGGGGTCAGATGGTGAAGGATAGGGATAATTGGGGCTATATTTCATTGATGCAATATGGCTCTTTCTCCCAAAAGTTTGCCCACCCCTGCTGTAGAGGAAGAGAAGAAAGAAAAGAGGAAGAACAACATTTTCTTTGGCCAATTTTTTTTCAAACTTCTCTATCTATCCAAATCTTTCATTGATTATGATTGATTTTTCAAAACATTTTCTTTGGCCAATTTTTTTTTCAAACTTCTCTATCTATCCAAATCTTTCATTGATTATGATTGATTTTTCAAATTTTGTATTCTCTGTCCTATTGAATAATTTATGTTGAAGTTCCTACTCTAGTGAATAATACTGTATTAGTAGTTAGTACAGTTGTTACGTTTACGTTATGCAATCTTTGTATACTAATATAATACTCCTTTATCTTATCGAATGTTATCAGAACTAAGATATTAGTTATTTTTTTATTTAAGTATTTTATTCAATGTAGATTTTCACGTAAACCGCGCTTTTTATTAAGCGAATTTTCTATTTCATCGAATTCGATAAACAGAAAATATTAAAATGAAGATACTGTATATAGAAGCTTGTATAACAAAAATTTACTATCGACATTTTCATATAAGTAATATTAAAATTATTTCTCATTAAAGTTTATGATATAGGGGAAACTTGCCTAAATCGCACCCCCCCTAAGAAAACATGCTTATTACATGAAGAATAGCAGAGAAAATGAAACAAAATTAGTAGTAAATCAACTTTATATTAATACAACCAACAGTTTTATAAACTTAAAGAACAAAAAATAATCAATTTCTATTAATAAAAGCGATTTTTTTAAATGTGGAAAAAGTACGATTTAGGATTAATGTCTCTAAATCGTACACAGAGACATTAATACTTTCAAATTTAATCACTGCAATCATCACATAAATATTCAAAAGTATGTCTATCTATTCACACACACAGCTCGTCTACTCATATTTTGCACTATGTTCCTTGTATCATACCAGGGCCGGTTCAACATATGATCGAGCGGAGCACTTGCTCAGGGTGCTGATATTTAAAGGGCGTAAATGGCGCAGATGCATTTTGTGTTTTGTAATTATTATTGTTATTATTGTGTTGTAGAAAGACACAATTATTTTTTACACAAAATTTAAACTGTGCGCCCTCCCAGATTCCGTTTGTGGATTGTACTAAAACCTGTCTCGTCCACATTGTATATTTGATTTGCTATGAATTTTTCTTTCTCAGTAATACCGTCATATTTATCAAAAAAAAATCAATAACAATTTTAGAATAGACTTAAGCCATATGTAAGCTTAAAGGCCGTGACACACTAAACGCGACGCGAAGCGAAGCAAAGATGACAGAAAAATTAGCTTCATATTTATCAAAAAAAAAATCAATAACAATTTTAGAATAGACTTAAGCCATATGTAAGTTTAAAGGCCGTGACACACTAAACGCGACGCGAAGCGAAGCAAAGATGACAGAAAAATTTGCATCCTTCGCTTCGCGTTGCACTGCGCCGCAGTCTGTCTACATTCCAGTAGAGTTGTCTCTCATGTTTCATGGATTTGCCGATAGAGGTCGTTTGCGCCAGTAGAGTTGTCTCCCATGTTTCATGGATTTGCCGATAGAGGTCGTTTGCGAGTGTGGGTTTTTTTTGTTATTAGAAAGAAGTGATCGTATATTTTTGGTATTCTTTTAATCACATGTGATATAGATATAGTCTTTTTTATACTTCTAAAATAAATTCTATATCTGAATCCCAACCACACGATTGAACTTTCGCCATTTTCCGAGTATATAAAACATTCATTTTTATTGGTTGATTGCTTCCTTCGCGTCTATATAAAACATTGTTGATTGACATTGATGCTAACCATGATTGCTTCCTTCGCGTCTTGCCGCACCGTATTGTTCACGCGTGCTGATTGGTCAAAGTTCAACTTTTTCATCTCCTTTCGCGCGGCTATGCGCGTAATCGCGCGAAGTTGCTTTCTTATGCTTCGTTTCGCGTCGTGTTCAGTGTGTCATGGCCTTAAAGGTCTTGACAATCAGATAGAATTAGTAAAAATATTATAAAACTATATACTCTAAGGAATCTAGTACTATATAATACTTGCAGTATGACGAAAAGGAAATTTCGAAATAAGCTCTTTTTTTTGTCGTCCACCATTTTTTATTCATCTTTTAAATGCTTGCTGATGATGATATTAGACTTTAAAAATATTATAATTTTATAAAATATATTTTTATTAATTCGACAAATAAATTAAATCGATATGGTACTACTGTTTATCGTTGTATCATCAGTCGTAATGTGATTACCGAGCTGTGATGTAACGATAGTTCAACATCATTTCCGATTACACTATCGATATCGTTTAAAACATAGATATCAATGGTTTAGAAAACAGTCATAGAAAACTGTATATTATAATTCGTGTTACTTTAATCGGAATTTAGTTAGGATTCTACTTCGACTGCCTCGTATCTCCTCTAAGGCCTGTTTCCACTTAAGGCTGGGTCTCACAGGCGTAAAATACGACGTCATTACGCTGACGTAAATGCGTCACGCACGAAACGTCGAGCATAATGATGTTCAGATCGAAAGCGTAACGCGCGACGTAAATAAACGACATCGTTTAGCTAATGGCTAATTACTGTGATATCATTTAAAGTTAACTGATTCAACATGGATAACTCATCATCATGATCGGACATTTTTTTATCGTAAAGGAATCAATATTTTCTCAATTTTTCCAGAAATGCTTCATTATTGAACACGCACATGTATCTTCTCTACTCGCCACATTAAATTACGAAATAAAACAATCTCTCTTCTGATTAGACGAATGCCAACGTACTCTTGGCGCAGCGCATAAAGTTGAAGAAAAGTCATCTCCGGCGTAACGGCACAGCGTCTAGCAATATACAGGAAGTGACATCATCCGAGTCGATACGCTAACGTATTTACATCGCGTTTTACGCCTGTGAGACCCAGCCTTTGCGCGGACGAAAAAATACGCTAGCGCAAATAGTCAGCGGCAAATGCGTGGCGCACAATCGGCTTAAATTGTTTCAACTCCCCTCTTTTTCTGCAACTTAACCTTGAGCGATGACCTTGAGCATAGCATAGCATAGAATGGAAGCTAGATATGATTTTTTAATTCGCCTCAGGGGTTATATCTTGGCATTATCATGCTAGTCATTGATTTTTAAATATTTGTTGTAATGGTTGTATTATCTTTATACTAAAAACCTTAATTAATATTATTAATAATTTGATTCTATAAATTAAAATCAGATATGAAATATAAACAGATATAAACAAAATTTAATGTTGTTTACCTACTTTTTACAATTTTTAGATGTTTCTCTTCATACTCCTCACCAATCTCTCTTGGAAAATTTTTGACAGAGTCAATTACTTCTGCTACAGATTGTAAAATAAAATTTCATTATCAAATAGACAGAAATGATAGGAAAGATATTATTACTTACTTCATTCAGTTATAAAAGTTCCTTTTTTCGTCTAGTAATGCATTCCACATGTGAGCCGCCATTTTGGTTGTGCGCTAGCAGAAAGCAGAAATATTTACTACTGCTAGATGACAGCGTAGACAGCGCACTATTTGTCTGAGCAGATTCATGTTTCCATAAGTGCGCTATACGCCACGCACTGTGAATCATGCACACAATTCAATGGAAACAGGCCTTAAGTCGCGTTATAGCGCGTCTTAATGCCTGTAGTTATTTTCTGCTCTATAAAGTAGATATTAATATACCTGTGAATGATATTAACATCTACTTCATCATATTATCACATGATTCATATTACAGTAAGATCCCGCTTAACGCTGTTTCGATATAACGCGGTTTTTTCGAATTCTATATTTTTTATTGATTCACTTTGGGTCTGTTTTTCAAACCATTAAACTCACATTAAATCCGAAATCGCACTAATTTGTTGCATTGATACTCCTATGCCGTCTCGCCTTGCGTTTGATATTAGTTCAGTGCAGTACATATCAAAGTCTGCTGCGGGCCACAGTTCATATTTATGATCGTTCATCAACTTATTTTACAGTTAAAGTTTAGCCGCTATTACGGAAATTATGGATCAGTTTATACAAAATGATTCAAATTTTGATAGAAGTTCGAGACGAAGTGTCATGGATGCGACGTCTCGCTATCGACAATTGCTTGCCGAACGAAAGAGGAAACGGCAAACGATTTTTCATTAGATGATTTTTAATGAAAAACGAAAAGTATAAAATGTCTATAACTATAATACAATAATAATAATACGTTACAAAAATAAAAAACAAGGTACGTAAATTTTTTATTCACTGTCCCGTTTCACCTATTCTCATTATTTACGTGTTAAAATGACCTCGTTTAACGTTGTTTCGTTTAGCGCTTGGTTTTTTTGGAACGTAATCTCTGCGTTAAACGGGGTCTTACTGTATATAATAATATCATTTAATATGTGGGCGCGGAGCCACGAAAACGCCAGACAGTCAAACTAGAATCTTACCCTTTAATTCATAGATTAAAAATGTTATCTTCGTTGAGTCATATCTAAACAAAGTGATAAGCTTCTTACGTCAACTTGCATTTATTATAAGAAACACCGTTTTATGAAAACATTAATTGCTTTTCTTTCGATAGTAATTACAGTCATGAAGGTAAATGCGACGAATCAGAATCAAAATAATTCAAACGAAGAAGAAAGTCCTTTACTGACACCAGATTGTATCGGTTACGCTCACGTCCAGTATTCTACGTTTGTTAACAGTAACCAAAACGAAGATATAGAAAATGATGTCGAAAATAATCATCTTTCCAATGATTCTGTAAATAATAATTTATCGAACGATCATGAAGAAAAAAATCAGAGGTTCGGACTTCATAAATCATCTAAACGTAATTATTTCACTTTATTTATACTTTCATACGGAATGTTTTGGATTTCGTGTTGTTACGCACTCATTGCACCTTTCTTTCCTCAGGAGGTAAGAATATTTACGGTTTATATATAAATTTTTAAGATGTAAAAATATTTAAATGTATTTATTTCGACTTTAGGCAAAGAAGAAAGGGATGTCAGCAACAGTTTATGGATTCGTCTTCGGCGTATTCCAGTTAACCATGTGTATAACAGGTCCCATTTTTGGAAAAATTGTAAGTTAATAGTTTTTGAAATTATTTTAATATATGAAAGAAATAAATGCCAAAAAAATATATGCATATAAGCCTAGAAAATATATTTTTGACTGTAATAAGTAAAATTTTGACAAAACACGTAAAGTAATTGAGATGTATGAGCAAGTTAACTCAAGTTTATTATTGTAAATGCTACTGTTTGAGCTTGATATCATCAGGATTTTCAATTTATATAATAAGCTTAGTCTTTAATTTATTTCATATACTGAAAATTAACACGAAAGCCATGTCATGCCGGAGTAAATAATGTTCAATCATACATTTGCTATTATTAGAAAGAAAAATGCTCAGTGGGAGCATATAAAATCGAATATTGATTCTAAAAATTAATCACTGATGAAAAATAGGACGACAAAGAACTCGTCATGTTTTAAATATTTTTCTTTTGAAATTTTGCCCTGAATAGTTTTGAAAGTTTAAGTTAGTAATTAATGTTTTTGTGATTGAAAACCATACTCCATACCATATTTTTACAGGCGTTCGAGATGTGGGAGATCTGTTGTTGTATTGAATCTTTTACAGGTCATCCCACATCCATGATTGAAAAGAAATGATGGTGATCGTTGAACTTGATTGGGATTCCGTCGATAAAATTGTACGAAGTCACCGATTCTATCCTGAATGATGCCATGCGGCCAACTGTTCTGAGCCCTCTAAGCGAAAGGCTGATGCATTAAAACTGACTCATATTCGATTCATCCGGTATATCAATTTCGATTTTAATTCGGAAAATCCAAGTGATAACACTGAATTTTCCGTAATAAACAACATTTTAACCAAATAGAAACTATTTTACGTAGATTTAAACTTAGCTGCGTTTTATGCATTCAAGTTTCTCCTATCCGACAATGTAACAATAGTTTAAAATATCGAGTAAATCTCAAAACATTAAACGATTCTAGCTAGACGTAGGCTATATGTCTAACAAATACCTAAATGCCGCTTCTACAGTAGGACTACGCGCGATGGACGCGTGGCGACGAGTCTAACCGCGCGGCGAACCCAAAGGGTCAATATGTCTGCTACAGACGGTCTACACTCATAAATTATTCCCTTCGGCGTATTGCAAAGCTTATCGCATTCTAATAGTACAGTCGCACTCTCCAAAATAAGTCAGAACTGATTAACAAAACGTTATGTAAAATTATTTCATGCGAGGAACAAATGAATTCTTTATATGAATTTATAAAGTGCTTCTACATATGTGCTTTTCTGCAGGGAAAATAGGGAAAATATGAAATGGAAACATAGAAAAAAAGGAATTATTAAGAATAAGAAAAAGAGAATTGGAAAAAATCTGACATGTTAGCAACAATGGGAAAGTGTAGGAATTAAAAACTGTAGATGTTTAAGCAGTGCCGTAACTAGGATACGCTGCCCCTGTGGCAAGGGTCAAACTTGCGCTCCCCATTTTTTTCATTTAAAGATAACAATGCTGAAACTGAATTATCTCCATCAAATTGATTTTGATTTTGAATATGCTATAAGATAATTCTTTTCTTGTAGGTATAAATAAAAAATCGTTTAAACAATTTTCATTCGTATTTAATGAGTAATGAGCAAAAATAGGAAAATACAAGTACCCAATGAGTTATTGTAAATTTTTACTTTATCAATAAAAATAACGCCCCTTCTTGACCTGGCACCTTTGCTTGGAATACAACTTGATCGCTTTTACTCATGAATCACTTCTTCTAGGAAATAAAATGAAAGATAAACACAACGCTATGTCGGTGAAAGTTTATCGAAAAACGTCATTTGTCTGCAAATAACGGAAATCAATTTAAAAAATTTGCGCTCCTAATCAAGCTGCGCCCGTGGCGAATGCCGCTTTCGCCACGCCAAAAGATAAACATAACGCTATGTCGGTCAAAGTTTATCGAAAAACGTCATTTGTCTGCAAATAACGGAAATCAATTAAAAAAATTTGCGCTCCTAATCAAGCTGCGCCCGTGGCGAATGCCGCTTTCGCCACGCCCTAGTTACGGCCCTGTGTTTACGTATAAGTATGAAATCATACTTAGGACGATTAGAAAATGAAACAAGCAGTTCTAGAAAGAACTAAAATCGCCTACTTTCCGTTCCTGTAAAAACGCTAAAGTGTTTTATCCAAAAATCGCATAATGAAAAGTTTGATTTATTCGTATTGTTTTATCCATATAAATCAATAATATGAGCTTATTAGTGTGGAGACCCTTGGAAGGGATCGACTAGGATACCACTTGTTGTTTCGGATAGTCCTTACGGGTTATCTTACTGTTATACGACTCGAATTAAAGTCGTGAGACTTGTTTGTCAGTTCTGATGCCAGACACGTTATAGAGGCGTGTTCCGGATAGGATCACAGTATGTTGAGTCGGCCCTGTGTATAGTCCCACCGAAGATACGCACTTTTGTTGTTGAGTGGTTGTTGGATAGTCACTATCCAGAGATGGAGTTCTATTCTTATCCTGTCCAAAAACTGCTGCCTCTTTCACTCCTCTCGTCCCATTCCATTTCACCATAGGCGTGTTCCGGATAGGATCGCAGTATGTTGAGTCGGCCCTGTGTGTTGAGTGGTTGTTGGATAGTCACTATCCAGAGATGGAGTTCTACTCTTATCCTGTCCAAAAACTGCTGCCTCTTTCACTCCTCTCGTCCCATTCCATTTCACCTTATCGTCTCACCTTCACCTTCTTGATATCACATTCACGGGTCTGTTCTTGTTTTTTTTTTGTTTAATCGGCGATGGACTCTTGCTTTTGAACTTTAAAAGTTAACTCGTCTTATCTTGTTCAACAATTCATTTAATGCTTACATTATTCTTTAAGTGTGATACATGTTCAAAGGCAAGACCAAGTGTCATGGATGCGATGTCTCCTATCGATAGTTGGCTTGGTGAACGAAAGAGGAAAAAGCAAACGATTTTCCGTTATATGATTCTTAACGAAAAAACAAAAAGTTCTCGTCCCAAACAAATTACTGTCCGACCAGCTTAGCCGTGACCGTCAACGCAAGTACGCATGCGCTAACTGAACGAGTCCAGTGACAAAATAGGAATGACAGCTTCGCACATGGATGTTTTCAAACGCAAGATTGAAGTTGAATGAATGTTTATTGTAATGTCGAATGCTAAATGATTAATTTCGACGTTGGAAATATTTTATTGTAATGTCGAATGCTAAATGATTAGTTTCGACGTTGGAAATACATATATAACAGAATTTAATATAATATTAATTCAATAGTTCCCACTCGTCATTATACCGACGGCAACTCTCCCTTTCGCGTTTGGACTCATCCACATTAGTTGGTGCGGCTTTCGTGGACAGACAATATTTACTTGAATATTTTTGATGTTCATGAATGATTTATGAATACAAATCGATATTAGCAATAAAAATGTCGTATATTAATGTAATATAATAGTAATAATACATGCTACAAAATAAAATAAAAAAATGCTATGTATTTACAAAATAAAAAAATGTATATATATTTTTTTATTCACTGTCCCATTTCACCTATTCCCATTATTGCTATGAATCAATTAATGTAATACAATAGTAATAATACATGTTACAAAATAAAATAAAAAAGAAATATACGTATATTTGTTTATTCACTGTCCCGTTCACCTATTCCCATTATTTGCGTGTTAAGATGACCTAGCTTTAACGCTGTTTCGTTTAGCGCTTGGTTTTTTTTGGAACGTATTCCTCGCGTTAAACGGGGTCTTACTGTAATTATTCTTCACAGGAATTTGTGTATTTTAATATAATAAAATACTTAATATCTAATTTGCGCAAAGAGATTTATTAAGTTGATTGTGTTTAGAGTCATAAGTAAAATCACCATTTTTGAAGTTATGAGTTTTTTTTTATAATTAGGATGAATATACTGAAAATACTCTTTTATAAGTGAAAGCTATTAATTTCAGATGCCTAAAGTAACTCCAAGATTTTTTGCCGTTTATGGACTATTCCTGTCGGGCGGTTGTTCAGTTTTGTTTGGGTAAGCATTCGGAATCTAGGAATTGGTAAGAATAATATGAAGATTTTAAAAATGTGAATTATGTTTCCAGTATTATTAGCTACGCTCCGGATGGTAAACCTTTCATCATTTTAGCTTTTGCAATTCGAATTGTGGAAGCGCTCGGAACGACCGGTTTCTATGTTTCGGCACTGACGATAGGAGTCGAAACGTTTCCTGATAATAGAGGATTTGTTACTGTAAGTAAAAAATATATATATATAATTATTAAAAATTTCACGATAAATAAAAATCTTTTTTTTTTTATTTTTTCCTTTTTCGTAACGAAATATTACTTGTTTCAGTTCTGTAAAAATTAACAAAAATAGAGAGTTATATATTGATTTAAGTCATTTTCGATTTTACGTCAGTTTTTTATTAATAGGAAAAAATAAAAATCTACTAAAGGTTGAATCTCACAGACGTAAAACGCGACATAAATACATCGGCGTATCGATGCTGATGGTGTCACTTCCTATATATTGCTAAACACTATGTTGTTACGCCGGAAGTGACTTTTCTTCTTCAATATGGTGCGCCAAGATTACGTTGGCCATTCGTCCAATCAGAAGAGAGATTGTTTTATTTCTCAATTCGTTGTTACGCCGGAAGTGACTTTTCTTCAACTTTATGTGGTGGGCCAAGATTACGTTGGCCATTCGTCCAATCAGAAGAGAGATTGTTTTATTTCTCAATTCAATATGGCGAATAGTGTGCATTTTCAATGACGAAACATTTTTAGAAAAAATGAAGTAGTATCGACTCTTATACGAAAAAAATTCCCAGATTATGAGATTTGGAATTTTGCGTCTACAAAACCAACACATTCAGTAAATTTATGAATGAAGCCATCGATAAATAAAACAGTTCTTGAGTTTCGCTATCCATGTTGAATCAGCTAACTTTAAATGATGTCACAGTAATTAGCCAATAGCTAAACGACGTCGTTTATTTACGTCGCGTCGTACGCTTTCGGTCTGAACATCGGTACGGGACGTTTCGTGCGCGACGCATTTATGTCAGTGTACTGACGTCGCGTTTTACACCTGTGAGCAAATAATCAGCTGAAAGGCTGGGTCTCACAGGCATAAAACGCGATGTAAATACGTCGATATATCGATGCTGTTGATGTCACTTCTGCTATAAGGCTAAACACTGCGTCTTAACACCGAAGTTGACTTTTGTTCAACTTTCTACGCTGCGTGCAAGAGTACGTTACCATTTCTCCAATCGAGGTTTCAGCTGATTATTTGTTATTTGATTTGAAACTTTGTTGTTCTCTGAAACGATAGATGTCACGCATTCATACAATTCTTTTAGATTTTAAATTTTTGCGATTGCAAAACCATGATATTCAATAATTTTACGAATGAAGCCACCAATAAATAAAGCAGTTCTTGAGTTTCGTTATCCATATTGAATCAACTAACTTCAAATGACGTCACAGTAATTGCTAAATGACGTCGCTTATTTACGTCGCATCTTACGTTTTTGATTTGAACATCAATGTTTTGTGCGTGACGCATTTACGTCAGCGTATTGACGCCGCGATTTACGCCTGCGAGATCCAGCTTTAACATCAGTTTATGCAATTATGCGTTACGTCTGTGAGTGAACTTATTAAAAACTTATAATAATTACCTAAAAACCAATAAAAAGGGCAAAATTATATAAAAATGAATAAAATAATTATTTTAAAATATGCAGAATAATTTAAAGGATTATTTAGAAGCCTAAAAATGTTATTAGCGAGGTTACTTATTATTTATAGATCTAACTTGTAAGTCACTTTTTAAAGGGTTTATACGATTTAAGTACATCTTCGACTTAAGTTGCGAGTCTTCGAACGAATTAACGATGTAAGGTGACATATGATTATATAACTTTTACATTTCAGTCAGTAATTGAAGGTTTGAGTGGAATTGGAATGATTATTGGACCAGCAGCAGGAGGATTTTTATATCAGGTAGATAATATTTTCATAATTTTATCTATTCTTAATTTTGTTTTTCATATCAATCTGTTCGAGACCACTGAAAATAAATTTTAATCGACAAATACTTTACAGAGTAAAACTTGCTTTCACCCAATCCGTGACTGTTTTTATATTAAAAATTGTTTTCGAGCAGTAATCTTCGTCAGAAACTTTATAAGTTTACGAAACAATAAAGAATCATTCTTTAGCTCTGAAATATTCAACCGATTATTACTCTTAATACTTGACTAGTCATAAAACTGTCGTCGTAACTTGAGTTATCGAAAGACGAATTCCTTATTTTCCGTAAGGGCAATATTAAAAATGATGATTTCGTTTCTGATAACTCGTTTTATATTCTAAATCAGTGGTTCTCAACTATTGTGCCGCCAAACCTTTGACAAGTATGCCGCGAAAAATTAAGAATGAATTGTATGTATGTAATCGTATGAATCATATATATCAATTGTGAAACGTGATTGGCTGGATATCCCTTTTGCAGTCGAACCACTGTACTGATTCTTGTAAATAGGGTATCGTTAGAAAAATCTAACTCTCGAATTTCTGCGACGGCGAAAATTTTTTGTCGTTATTCATAATTTAAAAATTAAGGAATAAAATCAAAATTTTTTGTCATTATTCATAATTTAAAAATTAAGGAATAAAAATTAAATTTTAAAATTTATAGTTTCTCTAAAATCACAAAATCCGCAGGTGGCACTATAACTTAATAAGAGGTGCCATTTAATGATTATTTGTACATGTATGTATAACAAAATCTGCAGGTGGCGAGTATAACTTAATAAGTGCCGCCATTAAATGGTTTCGTGTACGAGTATGTCTGTAATCTGAATGTAATAAATAAGAATAAATATAATAATCGATATAACTTAATAAGTGCCGCCATTAAATGATTTCGTGTACGAGTATGTCTGTAATCTGAATGTAATAAATAAGAATAAATGTTATAACTTAATAAGAGCCGCCATTTAATGATCCCGTGTACGAATATGTCTGTAATCTGAATGTAATAAATAAGAATAAATACAATATCAGTTAATAAAAGTTGGTTATTAAATCTAAATTAATATTTTTAGGTGCGCCGCCAAATTTTAAAATATTAAACTGTGTTCCTCAACAGAAAAAAAGGTTGAGAACCACTGTTCTAAATCAATATGGAAATAGAATAAAACTAAATAAAATCCTAATATATATCTTTGTAAGCATTTTTATTTAAAAATAAATGAACAATGTAAAAGAAAATACAGACAATTTTGAAAATTCTTAAGTATTAAAAAAAATAAAACAGCAAAAAATGCACTATTCCGTTTTAAAATAGATGACGACGAGATCTATGCCGGGGCTTTAACTCTACTGTACAGATTATAAATTCTTAAATTTATAATTTTATTGATTGAAAATCCAATCCAATAATTGGTTATTTCATTTCAGGCCGGAGGTTACTTCCTGCCGTTTGTTACGCTAGGAGGAATTCTTATGCTGGGTTTTGTGTTTTCTGCTCTTATACTACCAAAATCTCGATCGACAGAATTGACAGGTAATAAGCAAAGATTTACTTATTAACAAATAAATATTTTTTACACTTATTAGAGATTCTTTTTTATAATTTTTATAAAATTATAAAACAGCAAAATAAAGTAACTTTTAGATGAAAACATCTAGGCCCTATATGACTAGCAAGTAAGTTCTTTGTTTTATAATTTTTATAAAATTATAAAACAGCGAAATAAAGTAACTTTTAGATGAAAACATCTAGGCCCTATATGACTAGCAAGTAAGTTCTTTAAGCTGTTTCTTAACGCGAATAAATGGGAGAGAGTAGACCTCAGATTTTATAAATCTGTACTACATAGTCATATAGTAGAAATTTTCATCTAAATTTAAAAAAAATCAAATTTTACAATTATATTGAAATAAAATATTTTTATAACTTTATAATATAGATAATCAGTCTCTTGGTATATGGCGCTTACTGAAGCATCCAGGTTTCTACGTTCATTTAAGCTTATTTATTTTTGGTTTCATGCTAGTTGGATTTAACGAAGCGACACTTGGACACCATCTTGAACAAGTATTTTCTTCATTCATAATTTAAAAAAAATTTATATTCTCAGTTAAAAATTAGTTTATAGCTTATCTTAATTTATTAATATGCCGTATCACTTGTCTTAATTTATTAATATGCCGTATAACTTATTTTTCTAGTTTCATCTAAAAGAATAAACACTTGTCTTAATTTATTAATATGCCGTATAACTTATTTTTCTAGTTTCATCTAAAAGAATTTCAGACGGGATTGGTATTCACTGTACCTGCTATACTATATGCTTTAGGGACGCCATTTTGGGGACATATTGCTGATAAAATAGTAAATATAATTTACAGTCATACCTCGGCTTACGTTCTTAATAGAAAAAATAAAAGTCTACTAAAGATTGGGTCTCACAAGCGTAAAACGCGATGTAAATACGTCGGTGTATCGATGCTGATGATGTCACTTCTTGTATATTGCTAGACGCTGCGTCTTTACGCCGAAGTTCACTCTTGTTCAACTTTCTACGCTGCGTACAAGATATGTTGACCACAAAAATAATGATTAAAATATGCAAAATAATTTATAGAATTATTTAGAAGCTTAAAAATGTTATTACCGAGATTACAAGTTGTTTATCGGAAGTCAAGGAAAACTAGAATAAGAGGAAGGGAAACTCGACGTTTTCAGCGTAACCAGGCGTATACAGCGCCCCAAGTGGTTGCCAATGGCTGAAGCAGACGACAACATTTGATTGTTAGCTCAGCCTTCTCGTTTTTAGGCTAGAAATGAACAATATACTGTATTCATTAAATTTTTGAGACAATATAGTCCTAGTTAATACAAATATCCTTATAAACGTTAACTAAGATTGATAACAATAAATAAATCGACTGCGTTATTATAATCCTTATAACGTTAACGTTAAGATTGATAACAATAAATAAATCAACTGCAGTTAAGTACGGTATTGAATTTTTGTCAATTGTATGTTAACCATATAAAAATTAATATAATAATGATTAAAATATGCAAAATAATTTATAGAATTATTTAGAAGCTTAAAAATGTTATTACCGACGTTGCAGGTTATTTATAGGGGTTCAGGTCTTTTTTTAAAGAGTTTAGTCGACTTACGTCGCGAGTCTTGGAACGAATTAACGACGTAAGGTAAGGTATGACTGTATATTGATAGTTTTAATATACTATTTCAAGTTTATATAATTTTAATATTTCATAATCTCAGTTTATAAATGGTGAACTAATGCAACTAAGAAAAAAGTTATTCAATGCAAATACAAATTAATTAAAATATAAGGTCTATATATTTAAAATAAAATTATTATTCGGTGACTACTTTCAAATTTTTGCACCCAAAATATGATTCTTAACATGATGTTTCAGAAACATGACCTGACTTTATTAGAACTGTTCTTTGTTTGAGAAGTTATGTCGATTTAATATTAGTGATTTCCAAACTGGGAGGCGGCACTAATACAAAGGGAGGCGCGAAAAGTTTGACAGAAATGTATTTTTTTGTTATATAAGATATATGCTATATAATAGATGACACTCTTCAAGCGCATAGTTCTAGGCTATAGAACTATGCGCTTGAAGAGAGAGCTTATAGCGGCTTCAAACGGCCGCTAGAACTACCATATTAGCAACAATAATGTCAAATTCAAACGTCAGTGAGAGGGCGCTGTATCAACTATTATTTGTTATTAAAAATAGAAATTAATTTAAAAATATTCATCAGTTACGTTAATACAATTCAATATGATTGTCAATTACGTTTATTTTTTCCTTTTTTTTTTGTATTAATAAAGTTTTGCCACGAAACATGTGTCTGTATTACTTTTATGAAATAACGAAATAAGGGGGCGCCAACATTACATTATGTTTTAGGGAAGGCGTAGTAACATAAAGTTTGGAAACCACTGATTTAATAACTTCAGAAAAGTTCGGTCAGTGAAAGAGGATGGCAATTTATGAACTACAATCTTGCCAAGATATCTTCACCTTTCAAAATGAATAAGAAATTTTGACAAGGATATCCAATGAACTATAAACTGCTATTATTCGCCGCTTTATTATTATTACAATAATAAGTTAATAATAATAATAGAATATTATTAGAGCAGAAACGTCTCATTAAAATCTGTTAGATTTTGTGTGATTAAGTCTGATAAACGTCATCGAATTATAATTTTATTTTAACCAAACTGAATTTTAATTAATTTGTAGTTACATTGGATAATGCTTTGTTAATTGCTCTAATCCATTCCAATCATTATAAAACGAATTATAAAATGTTAAATTATATAGATTACGCTGTTTACTCTTATTATTGATTAATGCGTTTTAAAACCATCTATCAACACAAGGTCAACAGTATAATTGAGGAGTCAACAAGAAAAGAGAAAAAATAGAAGCCATCTTCTGTGGTATATGTAAAATACTAGGTGCTGATTAACGTCAAAACGTTTGAAATATTATGAATTATAAATATTAGAATATTATCAATTTACTGTATATTGGAATATTTTCAATACACATAGTATATAACATAAACAAGTATGTTATATTTTATTTACAAATACGTCTGTACCATTTGATGGAAATCTTATTCTTAAATAAATAATAATGCGACAATCTTAAATACTTTACATAACGTTATAAAAATTTAAATGTTAAGATATTAAAATCTATCATTGTTTCGACACTAAAAACGATTAGAGAGAGAGAGAAAAACGAACAGATACAAAGCGATGATAAAACTACGCGCGAGCATTCTGTCGTGAGATCGTATGCGCTATTTTTATTAAAAGTTACTATAAAACGCGTCACTAACTTTGGAACTTGGGAATCACTAGCTTTGGAAATAGGATTCAAACGCTACACTAAGCAACGGACGACGAAATTGTCGGCGGGATCGGGATGACGTCATTTTTGTCGTCGAAGACGGCGGAAACGTGACTGAATACAGACTTTGAAGTTTTGCCGCCATTCCGCTTGGCGAAATAGCAAAAATTTAACCAATGGGAAGCCAGCTTACGAATGACCACGCGTGGTTACCGTTAGCAACGCATTCGGTTTAAACATAATGAAGGCCGAAACTAAATATATCAGAAAAGTATAAAAATAAAGAAAAATATGAGAAATCGTAATATATTACTGCATCTTGTCAACCATGAACTAAAAACATGGTAATAAACTCAATAAATCTATATTTTTAACGATTTTGAAAAAGTTTTTTTATCTGAAATTGCCTGTTTTCTACAGTTTTGAACTTTTTACGTCATTAAAACAAGCAAACAAAAGATATTTAATACAACGATGTTCTTTTTTTGACACCATTTTCTGTTTATAACTTCATATCAGTGTACACTAGTAGATGGTGAAGTGTCAATCCGTAAACTGAATTTTCCGAATGTGAGAGAAAACTACAACGGAACACTGAACGGAAAATCGAAGTTCTGTCGACGTTTTCCGAGGTCCTTTGCCATCTGTAAGAATCAGGTTAACATCGAAACTTTAGGAAACTGTGGTACTAACACAGCACTAACGATTGACTATAATTTTTTAAAAATTTTTAAGTAGATCTGCCCAACTTAACGTAGGGTTTTTTATAACCTTTCATAATCTTGAAATAACGATCTGTTCCATTAATAAAATCATTGACATTGGATCGTATCTTTACTAATAATAATTAATTAAATTATCGACTGTTAATTATATGTAAAAGAGATAACAATACTATCAACTTATAAGCAAACAATAGAATATGTTTCTTATGTAATATGCTATTGTTTACGTCCTTTGTACTAATAAAATACTACTACACACGTTTAATAATAGCTTAGCTTAATGGGATTATAAATTATTTTTTATACAGTATCATGAATTTTCATCATCTAACTCAGGGTATCCAACCTTTTGGGTTTCTGTACCCCGTTGGCCTTTAGTAAATTATCAGGATACCTCCGTGCGCATGAGCAGGGGGTGCAGATGTCATGGAGGCGAGTCTTGAGAGGGCGCCGATCTGGCAATTTCACTAACTATCTTGGATTTTAACTAGGCATTTTGAATTATCGGACACTGCAGGTGAGAAAAAAGTCTATGCAACTCACTGGAATAGCCCGGAAATGGAATAACCCAGAAATGTTGATAGCATAACTATTTTTGGAATATATTAATAGCATAATATATTATTTATTTACCTGCTATTCACCGTACCCCAGGTTGGAAATCCTTGATCTAACTAGTAGCGAAAACGAATGGGATTAATGTATAATTACAGTATTTGGAGTAGATGGAATTATATAGTCCAAAGATGTTGTTTTATGCGTGAAATTAGAACATCAACCGACATATTTTAATGCTAATTCAGAATTTTTATCTAATATCAAGTTAAATGCGCTTATCAGATTTTTTTAAACTTCCACTCTTAAAAACTTAATTTGAGAACTACAGTTTCAAAATATACTCAGTTACCTCTGACGGAAATAAAACTTGCAAGTTATATTTAGTTCCTTAATGTCTTAAGTGTTCATTAAATCCGTCAATTTGGTGTCACCTGCGCTCGATCAACTAGTTGGTGATGTGTCGGTAAGAATCGTTACATCACCACCTAAACTCACTGGACGGTGAATCGATATACAATACCAGCATCCCTAGAGAATAGCTAAATGTATGTGCAGCATCGAACCTTTCAGTCGAATGAATTCCTTTCCAAAATGAACGTTTGATTTCTGACTGATTAAAGATTGCGATAATCACTTCATCCCTGTCACGTCTCGTCTTTCTTACTTCCTTGTAAATCTATTCGCTTATAAACAAAATTATTTGCTTTCCAAATGAATGAAAAGTTCATCGTTAAATGAGAAGAAAAATTGTATATAAGAAAATCAGAAAGGAAAGGTTCTAATGGAGAATATGTGTTACGAATCTCGAGATTCTTTTTTTTTATTCCGTACTAGTTTATTATTTTATTATTCTATTTTACACTATTGAATTGATTAGCACTGTATTTTATCTCTAACGACGAACAAAATTTGATTGTAAAAATATGAAAATTAATAATATACAATAAAATCCCGTATAACGCGCTCCCTATAACGCGAATTCGTATAAAGGCCTGTTCACACTATAGCGAATGCGCGTTTAAATGTGAAGATCACCAAGGCAACGGCAGTGACCTTGTTAGCGCGCGTCAATATTCGCGTCAGTCTGCCGAATTGACTCGCGCGCTAAACGCACGCGTCTATACACGCTGAGCGAGCCAATAGAAATCAAAGTTTCACTTCCGCCTCACATTTTTTAGTTATTGATAAAAGCTTAAAAGCTGTAATTTTAATATATTTTTCGTGAATCATCGCAAGTTTCCCTAATTAATTAAACACTTAGTTGATTTAAAATTAATAATAATCACACAGATGTACAAAAAACTTTTCCCACATGCAACTTGTCAAAATGGAGACGAATGCACTTTAGTAAAATAAGTCGACTGCCGTCATTGGTTAATCAGCGCATATGCATGGCCGTCCATGAATGGCTTCCTCCAAATATGCACGCCGATATCTGAACAATACGAACGCGATCACTCGCGAGTGTCCATATTCCACGGAACATCGTAGACGCGCGCGCCTCGCGCAATCGCTGTAGTGTGAACCGGCCTTGACGCGACGAAAAACTTGCGAGTAGTATTCACACAACGCTATAAACAGTCTCGTATAACGCGTAGGATAAATGTTTTTTCAAATCTTACTTATCAATTACTTATAATATCCGTTAACTGTAATAAAAACCAAACGATGTTTATTTCGTTCCATGACAACTTTAACAACTTTTCCTTCGGGTTATACGAATCCGCGTTTTCGGAAGCCGTGTTATACGGGGTCTAATTGTACATAATATTTTTTAAAATTTAGTTATCTATATTCTGTTTTGTTTTTTCCTTTATATAAAATAAATCTTCTTTACAACAAGTTAAGTAACACTGCACAAAATAAAACTAACACTTATCTCATTAGCAATATGTGATCAGTGCTGGAACTAACGATGTAAATACTCTCGTATAACGTGGAATATACCCTCGCGTTATACGGGAGTCCACTATATATTAATTTGCATATATTTATCATAAAAACTTTGAATATATAAGTGAACATAATGGGACATAAACTGGAAAAATTAAGTGTCTTACGATTCAAGTCCCATTATGTCGGAATAAAAAAAAGTCTGTTATCCGTTGTTCGACTGATTTAATCTTACGAAATCTGCTTTATAGAAACTTTCTGATTTAACATCAATTGGTCTATTCGCATGTCGGGAGTAATTTGTAGCTAAAGTTCCGCACAAAATCCTATTTATCAGTACGATGGTTGTCCCGAATTTAATTACATTTAGCGCGGCCACTGGGATACGAACAGTGAATTGAATGAGAAAAGTAGATGACACTTTTATTACGGTGGACATTAATTGTCAATATTCCAGGGAAGAACCAGAGGTGGTCGGCCTGACAGTTGCTTTACTCACTAGGAAATGAAACGGTTGATGTGGTCTCGAAACGGATAGTACGTCCACTGTAATTATCGGGATATATATCCGCCATAGGTTGATGACACAACGGTTAGAGGTGTCCACCATTTTGAAGATTTATATGTTTTATTACGACCGAGAAGACTTTTACGGCTGGCTTCCGCTCGCTTCTCTGGACAATTTGTCTAGGAAAACAACTTTGTATCCTAGACGACGTCACACTGAAGGGGGTAATCTATTTGTCTTCTCTCGGGCGGAAATGTTGACTCGAATTTGACGGCGCTATCACGGTGAGCGACTAATTGGCTATTTATTGGCTTACCAATCATATTTTTGAATATTTTGCTTGTTTTTGGCATCGATCTTTCGTTTTTAAACATTTTTTTTATGAATTTAGACTACAATTACCGTTTTACACGTTTTGATTTTGTGAAAAATCGACTTTCTTTGTTTTATTGGTAAAGAAATTTTGATATTGTTATAAAATATATGAAAAAATATGGTGAAACGACCGAAAATGACAACCAAAAAGATTCGGTGGTTAGTTATCGATTATTAGTGCCGATTTTTAGCAATATTTTGATCAATCCTCTTTTGACAACGTTCTATATCAATAGAATTTTTAGACTTCATCCTTCTTCTCCATCAAGGATGTACATGACACATTGTTTCACTTTTTTTATTTATTTATACAGTACTTATATATTTTATTTTTCAATGTAAAGTTTTTATGTATCTAGATTATCTTTTGACATAGAATAACTGCAAATATCTGAAGCCGATTAACGATATGCCATTATTCAGTATAGCAATGATATATCGCTCACCCGCAAGAAAACTGACACAACCCAAAAATAAACCAACTTCAATAATAACTTCAATTTCTTATTTTTTTGTATTTTTTTGTATTTCTTATACAGCTTTTTAATGGGGCAAGTAGCGATCATATTTTCCATATATAACAATAATCAAAAATTTTCTTATACAGCTTTTTAATGTGGCAAGTAGCGATCATATTTTCCATATATAACAATAATCAAAAATTGATTAATTAAAGAGAGACAAAAGAAAAATTATGGGGTAATTTTGAGTTGTGTCAATTTTCTTGCGGGTGAGAGATATATTCCTTCAAATTTTTATGCCAGTTGTTATTTACGTTATTCTTATAAAAGATAATGTTTCCAGATTCGTCAAAACACTTTCATAACTTTTATTAAAATTAATAAAAAAAATCTTTCGACTAGTTTATGTTGTATTTTGGTTTCTCATTCTTCCAATGGGGTTATTAATTTTGAAAATTTTCAGAATAATATATGTTAGTATCACAAGTTGTTTAGAATATATAGTTTGATTTACTTCATAATTAAATTTTTCATTGGTTTAATATGCATCTGCTACTGTAATAATTTATGAATGTTTTCTGAAAAATTTATGCCGTAAATTGGAAAATAAAAAAAAAGAAAATAGTTGATGCGAAGCAGAGAACTAGACCGTTTTTTTTATGAAAATATACAGTATTACGTTTTTCATCTATTGTAACTTTATTAGGGGGGTTTTAATACACTGAAATCTAGCAGATAAAAGCGACATTCTTATATCGTTTAATTTTATTACAGTCATATCTCAATTTGGATGATTAATACAAGGAACTTTCGGTTAACAATAGCAATTATCCGTTAAATCGAGATGTGGGAAAAATAAAGTTATCGAATCATTCTAAGTTTACATCACTTAACCGCTATTTAAAATCGATTATTATATATTTGATTACATTTAATTAAACTTATAGAGTTATTCCTAAAAGTGCAACCAGATAAAGTTGTTATTCTTTTCGGAAAACTTAAATTCAATTCGATATGTCGGCCTATGACAGTCTTTATTGAGACACGAAAAGCAATCTTATTCACAGAGTGAAAAGGTCATACAGTATTGTATAAATTCAGTACAGTAATACCCCGAAGTTACGCGATAGGTGGGACCAACGAAAATCGCGTAAGTCGGGATACAACTTTGCATATAAATATATATAAGTTTGGTTTAATTGGGACCAAGGACTAACAGAAACACTAGTTTAGAAGGAAAATATTTAATAAAATTTCAGTTACATACATATTAATACAAAAATATTAAAAAAATAAATGGGTTACGTAAAAAATTTATTCACTCTTACTTAATTATCACCATAATTTCAGCATTTTTTCCATCTTAGCAATAATACCATGACGTTTACGAATTATGCTCGAGTTCAAGGATTGCCATCTCAGTAATAATACCATGATGTTTATGAATTATGCTTGAGTTCAAGGATTGAGCATTTTTCACCATATAGAGAATTCTTTCATTAATTTTACGATTGTTGTTACTGTGGATTCCGGTAGCTCAAACTTCTTTGCCAATTCGCAAATTTTCATTCCGTTATCACAATCCTTAATAATGTTAAGTTTACATTCCAAAGATATCGTAATCCTTTTCTTACTAGGTGCAGGAGAATTAGATTTACTTCATTTGGACGACATAGTTTTTTAAGAGTTTAGAAAACATATAATAAAACAATTTTAACTTTCGTCTATCGTAGAATCGTAATCGTGCACGTAGAGTTCGCTGGAAACGCGTCCAATGCGTATCACAGCAAGATAGCGTGCACCGTGTTGCCAAACGAAAAAATCAAGAACCGCGTAACTCCGAGTTCGCGTAAGTCGGGGTATTACTATATATCATACATCCTCATATACAAAGCGAATAGGTATCATATCTGTTTTTTGTTTAATTGAGAATTTAATAGATAATCTTATATGACTGCTAACTATCGATTATAATTGGATATTGATTTTTATTCTATTTGTCTACGTGAGAAGATGATCATTCGACGACTTCCGGAAATTCCGGACGCTCGTTGTATTTTTCTAGGCACGATTTTACCCAATGATACCTGGAAGAAATTCCACTCTATCTATATAGGATCTCTTCCAGGTATCATCCGATAAATCAATCAAGACTTCAGACAATAATCAAACAAGCGAACATCCAATGATTTTGTTTATTATTTTCGAGTTTAATAAATCCATGTTCTACTACTATAATTTTTATTAAATTAGCTAATTATTATTCCTATTAAAAATCGCTTTCCTCTAAAGCTCTTTGCCTGTCTGTAAAATATCTCAAAATATCACAGAAAACACTTAATTTTTGAACATTTTTGCCTCATCGAATCAAACTTTTAAGTTTTTATTTGAGGCCAGTTACAGTTTCATTACAAGATTTAAAAATTCGATATTTTGTGAAACAATTTATTGATATAAAGTAGAGATGACAATGTCATTAAATAAATTAATCATTTATATAAGCTATATTTTTAAATGATTAATAACGTTACTTATCGTCGCTAAAAGTTTTATTTATAGAGCACAATAAAATTTTTAATTAATTTTATTCGGTAGTATTTTAAACTTTGAATGCTTATGGTTATTTCTGACTGATTGATTATGATTATTTTTACCGGTTTTCATTGGATTTAGCGATAAAATATGTTTATGTAGTGTAGACATCACAGTAGAGGCGCAAATCAGAGCTTGATTTTCAATAATCATTGAAAATCAAGCTCTGATTTATCAGTAAAATTATTTTTTTTTTGGACTAGATGAGTATATATGTATTAATATAAAGTAAACTCCCGTATAACGCGGTCTCTTGTAACGCGACGAAAAAATGTGATTAGTACTCATACAACGTTATAAACAGTCCCGTATAACGCGTAGGATAATTTTTTTTAACGTTACTTATAATATCCGTTGATACGAATCCGCGTTTTCGGAGTCCGTATTATACGGAATCTACTTGTAGTGTATATAATATTTTTTAAAAATTTAGTTACCTGTATTCTGTTTTTTTTTCCCCCTTTATTAAGAGAAACCTTCTTTAAAACAATATTTAATATATATAATTAGTTAACACTTTGCACACAATAAAATATTTGAAACTAACGCTCATCTCATTAGAAATATATGCGATCAGTGCTAGACAAGGATGTTTGCTGCTGGAACTCGGAGACAAATTTAAATTTGCATAAAATCGTGTAATAATGCGTGTCTCGTATAACGCGGAACGTATCCTCCGCATTGTACGGGCGTCTACTGTATATAGCATTACTCTGTAACGCGTCATTGACATATACGTAATATGTAAGACAATAATTTCATCGCATACGTAACTTACGATGCGCCATTTTATAATACCTGTGTATTAAATGATTGAAATTCCTGTAAGTTATTGTATTTTATTTTTCTTTCCAGTTTTCCCACGTAATTGAATATAAATCATTATGCTCGTGATACTAAAACAATTATCCCCTTAAAGCTATCCAATCACCATCAGGTACAGAAAGCGTCACGATGAGTCGCGTAGCCACTAAGTATCGCATTGCGTCGCTCGCCTTCTTACTAACCCGGTACTAGTCAGCAGGAGAGCGACGCAATGCGATGCGTCTTGGCAACGCGACGCGTCGTGACGCTTTGTGTACTCGAGGGTGATTGGCTAGCTTTAAAGGGTTATAACTCGGAAACGGTGCCATTAAGACCATAAGTTCATTAGACATTTTCGACTTGTTTCGAGGTCACTTATAAGTACACAAAATATTACGACGAAGTTTTTCTTCATCTTGTATGTTTTGAGGTATAACTATATCTTTCTCCGCATTGAAGAGGGAATAAGGAGCACGGATACAACGAAAAGTTGTCACACTTTGAACGCTTATAATTTAGAAATTAATAATCGCAGATTAATAAATAATACATCATTAGATATATAGACGAGAGTCCCATTTATAGCAAAACAAATTTCAACTCTCCACCCCTTAACCTTCGATGCAGTACCGTCAGAAAGTTAATATGAATTAAAAAATAAATTTAACCTAACTGTGAAGTAAGTTTAAATCTATTTTATAAATTAAAAGTGAAAATCCAATTCATTCACATAATAAAGATTTCCTTTCTGTAATTAATTCTCTTAAATGATCTTATAAGGGAATTAGATTCGGAAATAAGTTCGAAAACTAAGATAAATTTGTATTTAATGGAATGATGTGTTGATCTTCGGGAATTAGCATTAAAGAAAATGCAATCCTAGAATATCGTATCTGAGACTTAATTACTTTTAATTTACAGATTAATTTGAATAAAAATATGGGACACATAGTATGCCACAATTTACAACGCAGAACTACGTCAACTGTCCTTGGCAGAATGCATCAATAACATAGAACTAGTGAGATAGTGCCATGAAATAGTGACAGATTATTAATAATTTGAGTTGATATTTATTTATTTTCATTTTTACATGTATTATTATTACTTAATATTATTTTTAGCTTATTTTAAAAGAATATATTTTTATCTATTTTTTACCTATATATTTATATATTCTTATATAGGTTATCGTTTATCACACGATTTCCTATAACGCGAAACGTATTCCGCGCGTTGTACGGGAGGCCACTGTAGTAGAATGTTTTCCTTTACAGTATATTTTCCTTTTCACCATCTGAAATTAAATATGTTTTTAACCAAATAACTTTTAGTCGAATAATTTGGAATTAATAAACAGAAATTTTAACAATAATTTTGGACTAAACTATCGCAAATTTATTTCATTATTAAATTCAGTTTGGTTATCTGTTGGATTCCTCCTAGTTGTTTTATTGACTCTATTGTTAACCCTTTATACTCTCTTATTATATTGGAATATTATATAATGCATAATCAAGGAAAGTTAATAATTAGATGAAACTCCTCTCTTATGCTAACGAATAGACCAGTTTTGTTGACTCTATTGATTAAAATTTGAATAATTTTAACCCTTTATACTCTTTTATTATATTGGAATATTATATAATGCATTATCAAGGAAAGTTTCTGTAGTAGAATGTTTTCCTTTTCACCATCTGAAATTAAATATGTTTTTAACCAAACAACTTTTAGTCGAATAATTTGGAATTAATAAACAGAAATTTTAACAATAATTTTGGACTAAACTATCGCAAATTTATTTCATTATTAAATTCAGTTTGGTTATCTGTTGGATTCCTCCTAGTTGTTTTATTGACTCTATTGTTAACCCTTTATACTCTTTTATTATATTGGAATATTATATAATGCATTATCAAGGAAAGTTAATAATTAGATAAAACTCCACTCTTATGCTAATGAATAGACCAGTAGTTCTCAACCACTGTGCCACCAAACTTTTGACGGTGTGCCACAAAAAATTAAGAATGAATTGTATGTATGTAACTGTACGAATCATTATTATATTATTAATAGTCAAACGTGGCTGGCTGGCTGAATGTTTCTTTTTCGGTTGATCTACTGTACCGATTTCTATAAATAGGATATCTTTAGAAAAGTCTAATTTTTGTATGTCTGCAGCAGCTAAAATGATTTGTTGTTCTTAATAATTAAAAAATTAAAGAATAAAAATTAAGTTGAAATTATAGTTCCTCTAAAAAAAAAAGAATCTGCAGATGGCGCTGTAACGTAAGAATGGATGCTGGTTTATGATTCCTTCTCGGATATCCTACCCGAGTTCGTAGGTGTTTTTCGTCATTATATGCAATATTATAAGATTAAATCATAAGATAAATTTCTACTATATAGCATTTGCAAATTAATTTAACCCATTTGCAAATATATCTAAACTTTTTACAAATTCATTTAAACCGAGCAAAACAGTCGATGGATGAAAAAGCAACGCCTTATACTGCACGATTTTGTTCGTCAGTTTCCCGACTGAGACTTTGGGTATAAAATTTAAACCGACTTATATTATATATAAAGGAGGCGGCGTCAGAATCAGGTGTAAAATAGAATATGGGGAAAAGCATAATTAAAAAGTACAGAAAGGATAATTTTGAGGTGCCCGCTCTTGGCGGGGTTACGCGTTTCTCATTGATCTTTCGGCGAGTTTCCCTTCCTCTTATTCTAGGTTTCCTTGGTTTAGACGGTGCGACTGCTAATTAAATTATTATAACTTATAAAGATTCAATCAGGCAATTTGCTACAATAATAGCTTGAAGAGTAATTTATAACAAATTATATTCATTTTTTTAAGTATTTTGACAAAAATGTTCAAACTATTTTTATTCTATTTTTTTTAATATAAATAAAACTTGTTTTTATATTTAATACAAATTTTTCCTAAAATGTCTGTTATTCTATTAAGTAGACTATTGTTCATTACTTAGAGTTTTTCAAAAAAATTTTAAAAGACGCTGTTTTTAAAACTTGCCTCAGACACTACAATTAGTCGGCCCGGCCCTGATAGAGACTATAAAATGTCGACTGGATTGGTTATGTGGAAATCTTCAGCTTTCTAACCAGACGACCTACATTAGATTTTTAGGTCCTAAACCTTGGAAACTTTATTCATGGGGTCCAGGTCCAAGCTATTGATTTCTGTACTATACAATCTGGCTGATCTCTCCTTGGATGTCGGTGGTCGATCGCAGTCAGAATGGATTGGGAAGTAACGCCATCTATTGACAAGAAAATAAATGACAAAAAAGTCTATCACTGTCGTCCTTATCCATAGTAAGTGCTCCCCTTAATAATCTCCCTAATTGGAAAGGAGGCGTAAAATATGCAAAAAAAAAAAATAAAAAAAATCCATAGTAATGTGGCGGCCAGATGGCGGGGTGATAACGCGTTGGTGTGCCACGCAGGAGGACCCGGATGCGGCAAATCTTCTGAAAAGTTTTTCGGAGTGCTGGGTTCGGCCCGGCGATCCCTGTCCTTCACTATCCAGCCACCCTCCACGGGTGTAGGTGCAGCCCGTGATTGGAACTGGCTCTATCCCTTAGTAATCTCCCTGATTGGAAAGGGGCTTAATAATACAAAAAATAATTCATAGTAATATTAATCGTCAGGTGTATAAAGTTAAACCTGGCTAAATATATCATATAAAAAAATCTGGACGTGTGGACCACAGGAACTGAACCCGTATCTATCCAGTGAACTAGGTAATAAGAGAACACTAATCCATATGGGATTTTCATAATCTCGATATAATTTTAAATTCTTAAAATATTGATATAATTGATATAATAATTTTGATAATCCAAAACAGATAAAAACAATGTTTTTTCTTATTGGAAAGCTTCTAATATCGATCACTGTATGAGATATTGATAAATTAAACTAAAATGAGAGTAAAAATTCAACATTTTTATTCACTTTATATATTAATTTTAGTATTTCTTTTTAAAAATCATGAAAAAAAATTAAAAGCATTATTCTATATATAAAATTAACTAAGCATTTAATTCACTCTTAACAACTTTTATATATTATATTTAAATGAATTAAATAATTTTAATAACAAAAAATTATATACAGTATACATATTAAATGGGAAAAATTCAAACATTAAATCTTTATTATCTATTCTATTTTACATAATGCATATTTTTTGGCTTTCGGAATGAATAGAATAATAGGTATTAACTTTTTTTATATTAATGCATACTTTTAGCTTTCGTGGAAAGTTATCAATGGTAATTTAAGTTTAGTGGTGGAATTTAAAAACTCTATAGAAAGATCTTTGGGATTTATCTTCAAGCAATAAAATAAAATTTAAATAATTTATTAACTTTTCTTACAGTTTCCAAAGAAAAAAATTATTATTATATAATTATAATAATACAAAACGTTTATAGAATTATTTTATTACAGAGATTAAAAGAATAAAGGCAAATGCCACTTAAAACCAGCAATCGCTGTAAGAAGCGTAGAAAAACATTTCATTATTATAATTTATTAGCTTTTGTTGATGTTAAAATAGTAACGCTTGATTGCAGTTTCCGTTGATGTTTTACTAAAATCAATGAGCTTTATTATGATATTTTTTTCAAAACTAAGACAATTTATAACTATTGAATCTATTTTTACAAAAGTACGTTTTTATTTTATGGAGGTTGGCCGTTTATAAGTTAATTAAGAAACTATAGATTATCAGCAAATGTTTTGATATTAAATTTCCGTCAAGCTTTGATGCATAGTAAAAGATATTTTATGTTTTGAAATACTTAACAATATTATGAACAATGATAATAATGAAACAATAGGTATAGTATATTACATATACAGTATATACTATATACTGTATATAAAAATTTGGAATGGTGAACCGTATCACATGATAGATATCTCATTCTGAAAAGATGAGACTAGTTTTTCTATAAAAAAAGTTAAATATTTGATTTGATTTTGATGATAATAATTATTGTTTTAGATGCTACAGTTGAACCGTATCACATGATAGATATCTCATTTTGAAAATATGAGACTAGTTTTTCTATAAAAAAGTTAAATATTTGATTTGATTTTGATGATAATAATTATTGTTTTAGATGCTACAATTTCCATACTAGAACAATAACAATATCTGTTTGTTAAAAATTTCTTTTCGGTTTATAAATTCTGAATGAGAGACCCGTTTGCTTATGTTGGTAGCTATTTATAGAGAAAGAATAATGACCTGACAAAGAAAAGAAAACTACTAACATTACTAACATACTACTTGTTACTACTAACTACTACATGTAATACTACTACATGTTACTACTAACATACTAGCTATTTATAGAGAAAGAACAATGACCTGATAAAGAAAAGAAAGAAACATAATGCTAACATTATGAAGCTTAATGTTATTTCTGTTAAAAGATGTGTTTACCGATCATTCGTCTGTCGAAGTGTTGTTGATATGATAATAAATTCACTTCTGGTAAAGTTAAATAATCTTCGATAACTGATAAAATTACTTATCTGTTTAGAAAATAAATGAAGACAGAAAAAATTAATAAAAAGTTATCTCTAATTTGTCTGCCAGATTGGCGGCGGCTTTTCTCTCAGAAGTCCCGGAATCGAATCTAAGTTCCATGTCTCAGAAAATTTTCTTCATGGTAGCTATTTATAGAGAAAGAATAATGACCTGACAAAGAAAAGAAAGAAACATAATGCTAACATTATGAAGCTTAATGTTATTTCTGTTAAAAGATGTTTTTACCGATCATTCGTCTGTCGAAGACACATATTGATATGATAAGAATAAATTCACTTCTGGTAAAGTTAAATAATCTTCGATAACTGATAAAATTACTTATCCGTTTAGAAAATAAATGAAGACAGAAAAAATTAATAAAAGTTATCTCTAATTTGTCTGCCAGATTGGCGGCGGTTTTTCTCTCAGAAGTCCCGGAATCGAATCTAAGTTCCATGTCTCAGAAAATTTTCTTCAGTGTCTAGAGCAGGGCTGTCCAACCTGCAGCCCGCGGGCTGAATGCGGCCCAACAGAAAATCAAAAAATTCCTTAAAACATTGAGAGTTTTATGTACTTATTTTTTTATTTTTTTGAAATCGCCGTAACATAATCAAATATCCCACTAATAAAGAAAAAGAAATTTGCTTCATTTTTGTAATAAAAATATAACTTATAAAAAAGTAATGAAGTTAATGAAGAATTTATTATTTAAATACCTATCTATATTTCTGATTTCCATTTTCTAAAATATTTCTTATTTTAGTGATTAAAACTTCTTGACCTGCTCAACGATTTTAAAAAATTCCTGAACAAAAGAAGTCAAAGATTATTATACTATGACATTTTTGCTTATTTCTCATGGTGGATATCATACATTTTATATTATTTATTAACTTTTTGGCTTAATAACTATCGTTAGAATTAATCATTTTGTGTGAGGCCCGAGATAATTTTATTTTCTTGAAATGTGGCCCAAGGTATCCAAAAGGTTGTACATCCGTTGTCTAGAGTTTACCTATCGATTCCTATTCTTAAGAGTACAACTGATCCCATCACGGGTGTGGAATCGGAAAGTATATAATGAAAAATACAGTACCTGTATGTACTATAAAACTGTGTATGTATGCATACATACATAGTTTTCTAATTGTTATTTAAATACTATATAAAATGTTTATAGAAGTATAAATTATTTCTGATATATTTATAAGATAGACAGAATTTCAGCATATGAGCGGGATCAGGGGATCTAGGTCTGCTCCATAGATCCCATCCTTGAATTTCTCAGATTGATCTCAGTACAGATATGAGTTCTGATAGACAACAGTGATTCTAGTGGACTTTGAAATCTCAATGAACCTAAGTTAGAATGACCAGATGTCCTGGATTATGAAGGGTAGGATTCCTGGATTTGAGTTATTTGTGTCGGCCGGATGGCCGCGAGGTAAAGCTGTGGCTTACCACCTGGATTTGAACCCGGATCCTACACCTCCAATTTTTCTGGAGGGGTCCCGGCCTGGCCCGTTGAACTCCATCCTTCAACCATTCGGTAAACCGCATCATGGGTGTTGGTCAGCCTGTTATGGGCTCTATAAGTGGCCCCGCCAGATACAGAATATCCCATGAGGATATGGTGGTTTAAACCAAAACTAAGCTTGAGTAATTTGTCCTGAAATGAAAACTGTCCCGGATTGGATATGTAACGTTTTTAACATTTTCATAATGGCACAAAGTTGTCGTTTCCTCTATTTCATATTAGATGATGCTATTTAATTTTAGTTTTATCAGGATTGATAGTGAGATTATTTAAGGAAGAGTAGTTAACAAGCGCAATGATGCTATTATTATTAACAGACAGCAAATGTTTCTACTTATATGTGACACGTATTGAAGATGATAAAAATACTATTATGTAGATTGTTAGAGAAATAGCAATTTAAATTCAAATTAAAAGAAAAAATGGATATGCAGTATCTATCACTCACTATACGCAATAAGTTAAGAAATTTAGAAGAGAATGGTTGATCCAAAACTGGTTCCTTCAAATCCAATGTAAACAGTTTTTATGAAAAATTTTATCCATTATTTAGAACTTCGCTTATCACAATTTGAACACACTGATTTTTTTAAGTCGACTAATCTTATATTAATTGGCAAAATATGCAAAACTGTTTTCAATACATTTCAGATTTGATGATAAACTGGAGCTATTCGATGATATCAGATCTGTTTTTTTAAGTCGACTAATCTTATATTAATTGGAAAAATATGCAAACATGTTTTCAATACATTTCAGATTTGATGATAAACTGGAGCTATTCGATGATATCAGATCTGTTATAAGTTGAATATTATTATTAACAGACAGCAAATGTTTTACTTATATGTGACACGTATTGAAGATGATAAAAATACTATTATGTAGATTGTTAGAGAAATAGCAATTTAAAATTCAAATTAAAAGAAAAAATGGATATGCAATATCTATCAGTCACTATACGCAATAAGTTAAGAAATTTAGAAGAGAATGGTTGATCCAAAACTGGTTCCTTCAAATCCAATGTAAACAGTTTTTATGAAAAATTTTATCCAATATTTAGAACTTCGCTTATCACAATTTGAACACACTGATTTTTTTTTAAGTCGACTAATCTTATATTAATTGGAAAAATATGCAAACATGTTTTCAATACATTTCAGATTTGATGATAAACTGGAGCTATTCGATGATATCAGATCTAGTAAAAAGAAATCCAACTTTAATAAATTGTATCTCGCGCTCTAAAAGTCCGATCAGTTTACACTAGATGGCGTTAGAAAGCTGACATTTCGTACTAAAAATCTTATTTGACAGTTTTGTGAATGGTTGACTCAGTTTTGTTTGAGCTCACGTCAAAGATGGACACCAGCAAAGAGAAAATACGCTATATTTTACAGTTTTTCTT